>JAMZAV010012353.1:0-18832 GCA_024449915.1 Sweltsa coloradensis | reverse complement strand
TTTTTAAATTTTTTAATTGATATGTAGGGGAACTGATATATCTATAAATAAAACTTGAAGCACCAAGAGATTGATAAATAATCAACCTATCATCCACCCTTCAAAAAGGCTAGAATTTTATTTTTCCTCCTCTCACCATGATGTCATGATGTCCAGCACCCGTTTTACAACATTAGTTTCAATTCAAGTGTCAACACACTGTTTTTTTTATGGTATTGTATAGTATAGATGACCAGGGGCGCCGGATTTTTGAAATTCCGAGGGGTGCTTAACTTGGTGGAGAAGGGACCAAGCACGGGGGGTTTGGGGGGGCAGAGCCCCCCAACATTAGCGCCGCCGGCAAATTTTTTGAAAATCACGTTTTTGAGTGCATTTAGTGCGTTTTAGACAAAAATAGGGGGCTGTATGCAATACCGAAATACTGTAGTTTTTGTACCGCAAAAAAACTAGAAAAACTACCACAAGAGAATTGGAACACTAACGAGATAGATAATCATGTTGCCAAAATAATGCAATTTTTTACAGTAAAAACTAGAAAACCGAAAAAAAATATGGAAGTGCGAGATAGACCATGTTACAACCATTGAATATGCATATCATTACGTTCGCGATCGCGTCTAACAATCATGAGCCTTCCTGCATGACTCAAGTGAGTTTGACGTTTGACTAGCTCTAGCATAGCATATCAGTTCTCAGCGCGAGCACTGTCGAGTATGGCCACTCTTTTGGTGGGGATTCCGGTTCGACCTCGAGCATATGGAAGTGGAGAAGGGCATGTGTACTCATAAGCACAATTAACAATCACAATGTCATAAGCACAACTTGTTCAATAATATAACGTTATTAGTAAATTAGCTTGGCTTACAACCTACAAATAACTTAAATCAGTTGATGATAGATTGGGTTTAGGATTTTTTTTACAGATGTGTTGCTCTCATTGCAAACGTATTTCGTCGTTGTGTGGTCTCCATTATGAACTTATCTGCAATTTCCTCACAGTTAATGGCGTCAGTTAATACGCGATGTACATTCAGAATAGTAGGCTAAGGGAATTTAAGTGCTCAGGCGTCCAGCGTCGAGCGTAGGCATGATGGATCATGGAGCGTAGGTATGTTTTGGTGCGACGGAGAGCTAAAAATGAACGTTCTGCAGTACATGAGGCTACAGCAATGGTCAAAAACCACCGGCAGAATTTTACAAATACATGCATGTATAGCATGTATATTGCAAAATGCAAAAACATTGTTTTAATCACTTTGATTGCTTCCAAGTGATACATAAACAGTTTTTTTTTAATACTTCAAAACTTAGATAGTTATAGGCCTAACTTTTATTTTAGTCAGGATTTTTTGGAGGCACATAATCGGCGCCCTGTGGATGACTATAGATGACTATGCGTTGTATGCCTAACACAACACTTGGCAAACTGGTTAGTTCAAGAAGATTGTGCCACAATAAGTGAAATAAATAAAATAACCTTTTGTTTTGACAAAAGTATTTTATTTTGATTGGCGTACAACTAACTATATTCCATCCATCTAAACACAGAAGAAATATGTACAGAATAAACCTCCTGTGAGTGTGACATCAGTGTTCCCAGACCCGATCTAAAAACTACGACGGACTGCCAAGCGACACGTCATTGCGAGTTCCGTGCAGTACTTGCTGGGTCTGTGATTGTGATTGTGAAGTGTCGAGTTACTTATATCCCCCACTCCCAGTCTCCCACGGCTCGCCATCATTACCCCTACCCTCCCGCTTCTCCCCCGGATGCGAGATTTTTAACGGTCTAATCGGAGAAGCCCGCGTCTCTTCAAAGTACCATATTGTCTTAATGATATCATCTTGTTATTTGATGGTATACAAGTATGGCACGCTATTGAGAAATTACGGTTTTATGTGTTATGACAATTCAATGCTGTTTAAAAACAATATAATTGCTGCTCTATCGAAAAAATGCAGATGCTAGCGGCATCGGCGGGGCCGAGCGGGCCAATGGTCGATCGGTATTTTAAATTAGTGACCACTGATTGGCTAGAACTAGCCCGCCGGTGACGTCACCATCTGCAAACCTCCGATGGAGCAGATAGTATAAGGATCTGCTACCGCATAGCTACATTAATTGCTATGCCATTAAAAACTAGCAATAATACCATACTTATAATAATACACGTGTTTTTCGTACACATAGAAAAGCAATTGACTAGTTTCTATAACACATTATCTTGTTTATGAATTTTTAATATGAAAATGAAAATGTTCATGTTCCCATTTAAGTTTAAGTAATTAAATTCTCGTTTGTAATAGCGATAGTCCGCTAATGACTGTCATTTGTGCAAAATTTGTTCTTTTTTTAGTTAATCCTTTTGGGACCCACAACATATAAGTTACACAGAATTAGCTTTTAGCCAGCTAACTATAAGCGCCCCATCCACCCAATCAGATGAAGAAGAAAACTTTGTATAAATATTTGGTTGGTATATATATCCAAGTATAACAAGGTGAAGATAAAAATTAAGTTTTTATCTGTTACGAAACATCAATAAAATAATGACTTGCATTTAGCAACATTAATGTTGCTATTTGCCCTACTTTCCTACTGTGATTATCTTCATACTAAACTCCATCGCACTTCGTAATTTAATTTGTGGTGTTTTTGATGGCTATGTACAGGAACTCGAAAACATGGCCTTCAATTTATTTTCCCATGATCTTCTACATTTTTTAAACTTTGTCCTATTCATGCATTCTAAATAAATTTTATGACAGGAGGTCAACTTTTGGCAACTGTTTGGCTGCTTTTTAACGACCTCTTGGGAACCTAGTGGCAAACGTTTGGCGTATTTTTTGGCAATTCCTTAATGAATTCTTGTCTGTCTTGTAAGGGTTGCCAACAGGTTACCAAGAGGTAGTATTTGACACAAAACGAGTTGTTGGCTTACTTTGGCTTCATCTCTTCTTCTGGCGCCTATACTGGGTGGACTTCTTGGTTTCTTGTTTGATACTTTAAAGTAACCTTAGCTAACTGCGTGTTTGACTGTTTGTTATCCCTTTGGTAACCAGTTGGGTTGATTGGATATGCACTTTGGCTATTCGAGACGATGAGTGGTGATAGATGAGGAGGAAGTATCAGCAGAATGGAAGAGGGAAAACCGGTACCGGCCCGTAGCCTACTCCGTTCGATAAGTACCAAGGGGACCAATGGCTTAATATCCATCCAAAAGGACGGTGTAATCCTTGACAGTCTATAGGGGTAACCAGTTGGAAACCTTTTGAGATCTACTAGGAATACGCACTATCAGATCGGGATTGAACTTGAAATAAGTAATCTAATAGTAAAAGACCAGTTATTAAAGCAAGTTGCAGGTTTCTCTCACATATGGTTTCATCAAATCTTGACAAATGGCGAAATGGATGCCCTTGGTGTCACATGGCAGATGTAACTTGCTGAACACATTAAACACTCTTCATCCAATGACATGCCCCATGTGTGAACCAAATTTAAAACATTGTATTGCCCTTTTAGAATATGTTTTATTGAAGCTGAATTAAACTCAGTATAGGTGGTAGAGAGCTAATGGCTGGCTTGCTAAAACTGAGAATGGAAAATAGTAATAGTTAATTCCGTGTTTATGTTTGTGGGTCCCAAACGGATAAACTATGAGAAACCAAATTTAACACCAATGACAATCGTCTACCGGGCTATCGCCATCAACAATTGAGAATTTAATTACATTAACTTAAATGGGAATATAAACATTTCCATTTTCATATTTAAAATTCGTTAACAAGATAATGTGTTATAGAAACTAGTCACTTGCTTTTCAATGTGTACGAAAAACACGTGTAGCCTATTGTTATAAGAATAATATTATTTCTAGTTTTTAATGTCATGGCAATAAATGTAGATATGCGGTAGCAGATCCATATAGGCCCCACTACATTGTTTCTAAAAAGTTTTGAATTGATATAACACACGTAATTTTTCAATAGCGTGCCCTACTTTATACAATCAAATAACAAGATGATATCATTAAATTTACGTGGTTTATGTGTGTGACGGCAATCTTTCAAAATGGCCGCCATTGGTGCCATTCTGTTAAGTTTGACATGACCCTACACAAAAGTTATTTTTCAATGGCATGTTCTATGTATTTACCCAATTTCAACATTCTTTCATCAAATTAAAAAAAAAAAATGTTTCGCCGCCATCTTGTAAAATGGCCTCTATTGATGTCGTGGGACAATTCTGAGATAGCCCAACATTCAAATCATTTTCCAGTTCCATTCCTAATATAGTGTGTCAAATGTTATCATAAATCATAATGATATGATATGATGAAGGTATCATAAACGAACAATCGGAATCACTTATCTGCATGTCTTATAATATGTAATTTTCTATAAATAATCCCATTATGTTCCCGGGATGACCAAATATATCATTTAGTTAGTAATTTCATTTAAAGAATCCAAATATAACTTCAGTTTTACTACAGCTGTAATAAAAATTATAGAAAATATATGAAAACCAAGAGCGTGTTCTATATGCATGTGCCTAAAAGAAGATGGCGTCGTAAAAAACTTAGGCCCAGAAGACAGATGTCTACCCAAGATTTTTTCTATCCTTAAAACACACCCTAACAGGACTAGAAGATAAAATCCATCCAGGTCGAATTCCTACGGGTCTTATGGCCAGGGACTGCACTATAATGTGCAAATCACAGGATATTAATGAGAATCATTATACGCACATGTTAAGTTTGTAATTATTTTAGTTTGAAAAGCCCATTATATACAAATTCTGTTATAGCCATCTTGTTGCCAATATGCTGACACACATTAGTGTTTTTTTTCCAAAATCATCGGATTTATATTGTACACTTGAGATGTCCGTAAATTAAGGCGTAGTTAGGAAAAAGTGGGTTCACGTAGGTCTATTTCGACCTATAACAGACTATTTCATTGTTTGTATTTTTATGTAAATTGCATTTATATTGTTTCAAATTTCCTTCTGAATTGAATAAAAGTAAAATCAAGTGTCTGCAATTATTTTTCTGACATTTATTTTGGTTTTAGTAAGTCAATGTGCGGCGTTGGAAATGAAGGGTCGGCCATCTTTGAAGCGTCGTGACGTATTGTAAGCAGTGAAATTTTTTCTTCAGTTTTACAACAATACATGCTCCATGATGTGTAGAACCAAATTGTATGGGTTAGCCCTTGCCCCCCAAGTTGAGCCCAACTTTCGACCGAGATGAACGACTATTAGCCCCCCCCCCCCCCCCCCCCCCCCCCCCCCCCCAACGGTGTAATTGAGACCTCGCGGTTGGGCAACTTTCGGGTACGTCAAAGTCTTAGCCTCATTCGCGCGGTTCCGAGTCCGAGATGGACCCAATCGGACAATAATTGCGCCCTTTGTAAAAATCTGGAAAAAAAAGATTTTACGGTACGTCTAAATCTTCGCCTCGTCTGCGCAGATCCGTAAAGCCCAAGATGGACAGGATCAGACATACTGCACATTTTTCATAAATCCTGGACAAAAGTTTTTCCGTGACACTTTTCCGGTTGGTCAAAATATGCACCTTGTCCGTCCGGCTCCGTAGAGCCCGAGAGAACCTGATCGCCTGTATTGTGAAGATATATCCAACCCAAATACAAAATTTGTTAAAAAAAACGGCAGCCAAGCTCTCCTTCAAAAGTCTTCGGCTGTAAATGCTGTAGAATAGTTGTTGAGCCAAGCTTTTTATTCTTTCTCCCTAGTTTCGCTTTGAAAATAAGTAAGATCATTTCGCCTGTTGACGAGCGCCAAGCCAACGATTTTTGTGGTAAAAAAGTAAAATTTTTCAACTCGAAATCATAAAAAAATGGCTTGGCCATTGAATTTGGTTCATGGCCAAGATTTTTTTTATGATTTCGAGTTTTAAAATTTTACTTTTTTACCACAAAAATCGTTGGCTTGGCGCTCGTCAACAGGCGAAATGATCTTACTTATTTTCAAAGCGAAACTAGGGAAAAAGAATAAAAAGTTTGGCTCAACTTCTATTCTACAGCATTCACAGCCGAAGACTTTTGAAGGAGAGCTTGGCTGCCGTTTTTTTTTTTACAAAATTTTATATTTGGTTTGATATTACATCTTTTTGTTGTTCGTTTGCTATCATGGTGTGAATGATGGACTTTGAATGATTAAATTTGTTAAGTTCAAAGTTGTTTTTTGACATTTTTGGGCCCACGGCCCCCCCCCCCCCCCAAAGATACCCCTTGTGTTTTAAGCACTAGATATTTATAATGGTTAAGAGCATGTTTAATTTCAAGCTTGTACAAATTACTACGCCTGAGTAATTACGCGTTTTGATTTTGATTTTGATTTTCCCCGGTCCCAATTGCCCGGTTTTGGTTATATGAGGTACATCTGAGTGTGGCCCAAGTTTCAAAGTTCTAAGATGAACCGTTTTCTCAGTATAGCGTATTATTCATAAGAGTACGGAATTACCAACTTTTGATAATTTTGATTTTCTCCGGTACCCGTTACCCAATTTTTCTTGCCATATTCAAAAGTGATAAAGAATGAGAGATATCAAAACGTATTCCACGTTTGAAACATCTCAGTTGTAGCGTTTTCTTTGAATGATTCATTTCTTAAAGTTCAGATATGTTTTTTGTCATTTTTGGGCCCATGGTTATCCCCAAATTTAGCCCCTTGTGTTTTGGACGCAAGATATTTATAATGGTTAATAGCATGTTTAATTTCAAGTTTGTACAAATTACCACGCCTTGGTAATTACGCGTTTTGATTATTATCCAAATTTTGATTTTCTCCGGTCCCTGTTACCCGATTTTGGTTTTGAAAGCAAACGTCACTGCGTCTGAAGTACATCTAAGTGTGGTCCAAGTTTCATAGTTCGAAGATTTACCGTTTTACTCTGTAAATAAATTAATCTCCGCGGAGAACTCCTAGCCAGCCAGCCACCCACCCACCCAGCCACCAGCCAGCCGAAAGGAATTTGACGATGTTGAGAGCCTTTTTTAACACAGAACGAGTTGTCGGATCGGGTTGATTTTTTTTTTGTATGTCATAGACCACATACCAGGTCATATACCGAGTTTCAAGATTGTAACTCTTTCGGGGCGGCGTGTGCAGATAGCTGAAAACCCCCCAACTCTCGTAGCTGTATATAGGGCTGGAGTTCGTGTCGCCTAAGCAGTCGCATGCGCTTGTCTGCCGGGCGACGACCGTCGCCCTAGATTATATACGACAATTCAGAAATT
The DNA here is from genome assembly GCA_024449915.1 of Sweltsa coloradensis. NCBI lineage: Eukaryota > Metazoa > Arthropoda > Insecta > Plecoptera > Chloroperlidae > Sweltsa > Sweltsa coloradensis. The sequence goes on along the minus strand of JAMZAV010012353.1, from coordinate 11,566 downwards.
AAAAAAGTCCGCCCCAACCGGGAATCGAACCACGGATCTCCCGCATTCCAGACACGCGTAGAGTTCGCTAGATTTAGCGATTAATCTATTTGTAGCGATAGTTAATATAATTTTTCATTTTGGCCATAATATTTCCAATTAATTCATAAAATTGAATTGATATCAACCAATATTTGGAACGTTCAATTTATTAACAATTGTCATTTCAAATTATATTCTTATGATTATGATTATTATGATATTATTATTGTTGTCCTCCTTTGTAAATCAGTTTTTTAACTGAATAGGATAGACGTTAAATAAATAAATAAAATCACTTAACATTAACTTATCTCAATCATTGATATAATTTCGAGATTATTAAGTTATAAAAAATCGGTTTTTGTCAGTTAGTTTTCAAATTGGTAGTTGATTTAAACTTTATCTACAGCGCACAACTTACCTTGGCAATACAGCTCACATTTGAGGAATTTCAGGACATCGTTTAAGCCTAAGGTTCCGTGTGCCACTTCCGTCATTCTTCAGACCTCAGACCGAAGATCGCTCTCATCTTTAGTGAATGCTGAAATTGATCCAATTTTATTCATATCAAATTACATGATGGCCAATATAATATTTTTCTAAAATTAAGTTTTATTTTATATTGAAATAAAATTAATATAATTGTACATGATAAGATATTGTATTTGTTTACAAATGTACAATTTAATGAGAAATAACAATAAATTTTACACACATATGAAAGAATGAACAGAGCCAAGGAGAAATGCTCGGCTGACGGTTGAAATCTGCATGCACCATCTCCGCGCTTTGTAAATATAAATCTAGTTCCACTGCTGTTGTTTTCAAATCGTGTTCTACGTCACAGACATTAAAAGTAACCAAACCTCAAGTCACCCTAGTAAAATAAATCAACAACCTAACCACCTCTAGATATCCCTAGTAATCTCTAGTTATTGTATATTGGTAAATTGGTAAATTTTATATTTTGATACATTGTAAGTTTGGTATAATGTCTGTTATCGTGTTATTTGTTTTTCATGTTTGTGTATATGTATATGTTGTGTGTATAGTGTGTGTTATTAGTTGTCTGTTGTCATATGTTTCAATTTAAAATGGCTTGCTGTATTTGAAACTATCTGAATATATTTTATTTTTTAATTGTTCATTTGTGTATTTGTGATGTTATAATGTGTTGTTTTAAAAAATATTAATTTGTATTGAAAATAGCTGTCTTTGCTTTGTAAATTATTGATTTTCCCCAATTCAATAATCCCCGAGATTCAGAAATAAAATTTATTTTAAAAATTCAATGCAAAAGTTCACAATCATAAGTAAATACCCAAAACCCCAAAATTGAATAAATTGTTAAGGTTTCATCATTTTTTAAACGAGGGAGCGGAGCGACTGAGTGTCTCCATTCAACTCAAACGGCTCTCATTCTGTGATTCTGTCTGTCTGTCTGTACGTCGAAAATCAGCCGAACCGCTGAACAGATTGCGCTGAAATTTTAAACAGACATCCGGCACAAGTTTACTGAGAACTGTTAACAAAATCAGCTTGATCCATTGCGATTTAAGCCTACAATAAATAAAAATGTGATTTTTAATAATATCAATGGCATTTGTTTCTTAGCAGTCAGCGGGACGAAGTTGACGTGGCCTGCATGGCCTAGTGGTAACCATTTAGCCTACCGCACGGATGCATGGGGTTCGATACCCGTCAGTTCTAACTTTTTTTATATTTTTATACCCACATATTATTTTTGAGGGGTGTTCAATGGGAAATGAAAATTAGGTGATTTTGTTTTATCTTGGAAATTTGTTAATGTTTCACGCTAATACGTTTTGAATACGATTCGCATTTTGAATGTTCAATTTAAATAATTATTGTGGCAAGCAGAGTGAGTTCCTGTAAGGTGACCAGACGGTCCGGTTTTAGAAGTCAAAACACTTGGCTAACTCACTCGTTTAACAACGACTTTGGCGTTTCCCTAGTTAATTAAACGAGGGAGCGGAGCGACCGAGTGTTCTCCATTCAACTCGAACGGCCCTCATTCTGTGATTCTGTCTGTCTGTACGTCGAAAATCAGCCGAACCGCTGAACAGATTGGGCTGAAATTTTAAACAGACATCCGGTACGAGTTTACTGAGAACTGCTAACAAAATCAGCTAGATCCATTGCGATTTAATCCCAAAATAAATAAAAATGTGATTTTTTAAATATCGATATGCATTTGTTTAGTAGCAGCTAGCGAGACGATAACTTCGTGGCTTGATACATATTATTTTTGAGGGGTGTTAAATGGGAAATAAAAATTCGGTGATTTTGTTTTATCTTGGAAATTTGTTAATGTTTCACGCTGATACGTTTTGAACATGTTTGCATTTTAAATGTTCAATTTAAATAACTAGGGAAACGAAAAAGTCGTTGTTAAACGAGTGAGTGAGCCATGTGTTGAGTACCCGGTATCATTCCTCATACTGGGCTAGATCCTTAGGTATAGGGGAGGAAAGGGGATGTTCCCGGGTACTCAACACTTGGCTCACTCACTCGTTTAACAACGACTTTGGCGTTTCCCTAGTCTATTCTAACGGATTAATTAATTTGAAATTTTCGTACTGCATCCAATAAATCGTTTATTTATTAGTCCATAGTAAAAAATTAAATTGACTATCAATTGCTTATGGCCAATTTAATATCAATTAAAATTTGGAAATAATTTATTTAAAAAATTCAATGCAAAAGTTCATAATCATGGGGATATATCCAAAACACTAAGATTGAATAAACTATGGAGGTTCCATCATTATTCTATTCCAACAGGTTAATTAATTTGAAATTCTTCGTACTGTGTAGTGCCGACCAATAGATACCAATCAATCAAAACTGATTGATACCAATCAAGGCCCTCAATTAACTATGACTATTTGACCAGAGATGAAGTACTGTGATGGTAGATTGGGATTACAGGTATCACTTTGAAATCATGAACTTGATGTTAATAAACCAACTTAAATAAACATGCTACTAATACTTTCACAGCAACACTCATGAATTTACATAGACATTCCCTAACCACTGGAAATTCCTTCCTTCTAGAAGTATGGTTCACACAAGAGAGAGAGTGATTTGGTACTCACTTTATGAGAGGGGTATGAGAGGGGAAATCACGGGGACGTCAATGAATCAATGTACTTGGTCATTTCTAGATTGCACATAGCTGACTCGGCAGTGGTGTGTTATTACAACATCACATAAACCTGCCAGCCAGTCTCAGGTGAACTTTGTAATGTGCAACTTTTAGCATGTGTATAATTAACATTATAATTCAATGATTATCTCTATCTCAAATCCCCAATATAGGACTCAATAACCAATCAATCACAATCGATGTTGTGGTTATTGATTTGGGTTATTGATGCCTATTGGACCAAGTGATTAGGCAACAGTATGCATTTGCCTATTGACTAATAACTAACCCTGTTGAATATTTATGCCCAACCCAATATTGATTGAAATCAATATCCCAATAATGAAATGATTGTTGAATGACCTTCCAGCTGGCACTACAACTGCATCCAATAAATTGTTTATTAATAAGTCGATAGTAAAAAATTAAATTGTCTATCAATTGCTCATGGCAAATTTAATATCAATTTAAATTTGGAAATTTTAATTTATTAACAATTGGCAAGTCGAATTATATCACTTTATCTGGAAATGTATGTGCATAATTTCACATCAATAGACAGTGATTGCCAATAGATCAATTGACCTAATTGTTCAACAAATTGATATCACTTGACTTCAACAGATCTCAATTAGTATCATTTACAAATCAAGTGGTGTCAAAATGTTAAATAAATTATGATTTCAAATATTAGGTTATCAGTTGAAAATAAATTGCTAGTCAATTTAAATTTTTACTAGGGAACTATAACTAAACTTTATAGTGAACTGTTTACCTGAAATAATAGACCGAACACAAAAAGTGAAATTCGTTGCGTTTTCAAACTTTGTTCGCTAAAGGAAAGAAGTCCACACAGTATAACAGTAACACAACTTACATATTTTGTAGGGTATTAAAATGTGAAATAAAGGCGATTACATTCTTTCCTAAGGTATTATTTGCTATTGAGATAACCTTGTGAATCGTATTAATAACTTTATACAAACGTTTAAAACGAAACTTTAAAACAACCTCACTTCATTAAACATAAACGCAAAAATATCCTTATTCTTACTAGATAGGTCGTATTGTGGTAGACAATGTAGTGTGAACACGTGATTTCGTCAATATCCTTGGTTAAAACTTATACATATTTCAAGCCTATGCTATTATTCACTACAGACTTCGTATACACACATATTAGCTACCTACGAAGTTTATGAATTTCACATGATATTTTGTGGACATAATATTAAGTATCATATACGTCGACGTTACAGAGAAGCAAAACTGTAATTTACTATAACTAGAAAACCAAATTGCTGTTTAAATATTCAACCGAAAAACACTTCCAGTGAAATTCAAACTGTGTGTGTGAATGTTATGATGTTAGGTTAGCACTGCGTATAATATAGTACAAGCGAATTTTGTTACAGACGTTTTACTAGATTATTTCACCTATCTGTATACAATTTACCGCAATTTACTTATAAATATTGCATTCTGAATTGAATTCTTGAATTTAATCTGTTTTCTTAATAGCTTAGTTGGTAAGAAAAGGGCCCGGACAGACAAGGCCCCGGGTTCAATTCCCGGTGTAGGCACATTTTTTTTTAATTTCTGTCTATATAGTTCCATCATAACAGCATGGAGTTTGTATGACTCCATGATAACAGCGTCATAGTTGCCTATAATGAAATAAAGGTAAACTATCATTACATATATTTTTTTTATTTAGCTTTCGTGATCCTTGCTAGCTTTACGGAGAATATCACGCTCTATGTTTATAAAAACTCAATATATTTACTTCCAACGTTTCGAAAAAACAGATTTCCACTATCAAGGGATTGGTAAAACAAAATTCAATAAAACAACAACAGCATAATATAAATAAACAAACAGAAACAAAAATCACACTACCTTGCACACATATAAAATTAAACAGATCAAAATTCAATGACCCAAAACATAATATATGAATTATGCATACACGTTTTTTTTTTTATCAAAAGCCCGCAGTAAATAACAATGTTGTCGTAAAAGTTTTCCCCGACTAGGATACCGACCATCCAAATCGAGAAATGATGTATTTGTTGCGATGTAGAACGGCAAGATATTCATCATTTTAACACATTTAACCAAAGTTTGTATGGATAGACGCTACCAGGTAACAGCAGCATAGCGGCCTGTCATGGCGGACATTTTACGAGAAGAAGTGCTTGCTTGTGCATAGCTTACGTGCTGGTAAGTAGTATTGTAAAGCATATGGACTGGATTACATGTGGCATAAAACGATTTAAAATTGTTATGTGTCCATGTCTACTTCTGTTAATATTTGTATTGTTTATAATAAATTATAAAATGTGTAATCCAGTTACTGAGATGTGTGATGATGATGACTTTCTCTGTTGCTCAACGTCTCATAATAATGCAGGAAGGCTATTCAAGACGATGAGTAGTAAAAGATGGCCATGACGGATGATTACAAAAAAACATGCCTAATGCGATATTCGAACTCATTTCCCCATAGAGCCATACGTTTTGGACAAGTGCAGTAGTTTTATATGCAACCGCAGACATTGTTTGATATGTCCAACGCCAAAGCCAGTGCGTTGTACAGAGGCATGAACGGTGTAGGCCAATCACTCAAAGTAATTGTATTTGAATAGCTTTCAAAGTCAAAGCTCCAGAGAATGAAAACAAGAACAGTGTTGCTGTTAAGAGGGGATGGGACACATTTGGCAGATAGCAAATAGCTATTCGCTCGGCCAAGATGCATCCGACGTATGTGACACTTTTCAAAGTGTTTAATAAAACATACATGGATAGCCCTGCAGTCATAGATTTTCATAATTTTGTCTTAATCGGACAGAAAAAAAGTCACGAATATGATCAATTTTCGAGTTTTTAACAAATTATTTTATAAAAAAATTTGGAAATGTGTTACAGCAGAGCCCTATATATTTCCACATTCGTGACATATATTCAAAATTTCACCTGTGGTCTCAGTCGACCGAGCGAACAGCAATTTGACTAAAACGCATGTCATCTAGGTGCCCGTTAGGGCGCCGCAGCCAAGCCGTGGCGCGCTACACACTCAAGCACCTTATACAGCAAGCAGATTTGGGGTGATTTCGAGGTGTTACCTAGCCGTCATGTAACGTGATGTGAACTTGAAAACTATCACAATCGAGGGGATTTAGGTACCTGACAACACATGCCAAATTTTATTGGGGTACGACGATTGGGGCACTTGGTGATTAAATGGCTTGAAACATGCTCAAAATCACTTTAAGGATGTTAGCTACTGCTACTGCTACTGCTACTCTACTGCTACTACTGCTACTACATCTAATTCGTCAGTTTCAATCGGCCCGCGATTCTGACCAGACGGGTGGGGCTACAATGTTCATATTTTACATGGACATTAAGGTTATAGTAATATAGTCTCTTTTGAAAAAAAAAGTTGAAAAAGTTTGCTGGAAGGCTTCCAAATAAAGGTTTTAAAATAAGCCTTATACACTAGGCATACAAACAACAAGTAACTATAGTTACTTGACACTGGTTGACGGTACAAGCAGAGTTAGGCGGGAAAGTGTGATACGTAAACAAATAGCGGACATTTTAAATTTTTCTTCTTTGTGTGGAACGAGAAAAGGTGTCATTATACTCTCATAAAACAAATCAGAAACCGTCCCTGGCCTAGGCCCAGATGTAGAAAATTATTTATAATACAACAGTGTAGGTCTAAAAAGTTCCATTAGGCTATAGGACTAGATAAAATAAATACTTACATTACATGTTTGACAAGCTTAGCCAACCCTTGGCCAGCACAACCTTGTTCTGACACACTTCCCGCACAAATAACTAGTTTTGATTACTAAAAGCCTAATTCAGACAAACAATAGGATGATTGTCCACCTAGGCTATACAAAAATGTACGGAAATAATACACCTATTCTTTTCTTGCAATGATCTCACGCAAAACTCCTGTCACTATATAAAAACAAAAACGAAAACTGTGCAAATTTTCGATGTTCTTTTGATTATCATTTGATTTACATGGCTGTGGATGCAGTGAAAGGTATACAATAACATAAGTTGTGCGCTTGTTGTAGCATGGGAAAGTTTCAATTGGATGTGAGTTGGCTAGACTTAACCAGTCCTTATACCGTCGTTATACCATGGTTATACCACCTATACCCAGGATGTACATGAATCCGGGTCTAGATATGTTACATCCTATTGTTATTGCTAATACCATAGAAATTAAATCAACTTTGATAAAATTATTATATTTTAACAAATAATTTTGCAATGGAACTTGAAAAAGTAATGAGATCACACACATAACAAAAACTTGTAGAAATACAGCCAAACCTTACACACTCAAAAGAAATGAGATCTAAAAAAGGACCAAGCTCGTCTACCCTTCCACATTTGCGCATTCTTAATTCATAAACGTACAGTGTCCCATAACAGCATCCTCGAAAAGCTTGGCAAAATAAAATTTGCATGTTATTACGTTTAAATTAATTAGAAAAAAGAACTTGGATGAACTATTACGTTTAAATTAATAATCGCAAATTCTATTTTGCCAAGCTTTTCGAGGATGCTGTTATGGGACACTGTACGTTTATGAATTAAGAATGCGCAAATGTGGAAGGGTAGATGAGCTTGGTCCTTTTTTTAGATCTCATTTCTTTTGAGTGTGTAAGATTTGGCTGTATTTCTACAAGTTTTTGTTATGTGTGTGATATAGGTACTCTCTTAACAGCCTCCACTGATATACTTAATTGGATGAGCGAAGCGAAGACTTCAATTTCACTGACCCCCCAAAAAAATTTAGCTCGGGTGTTTTTTTGTTTGTTTGTTTGTTTTTTGTTTGTTTTTCTGTCTGATTGTTCGCTCTCTACCGGGCAAACGGCATCTGGATAAAAATTGAAGGGGTCCTTCGAAATCTCTGAACTTAGACTTGCTGCGTTTTTGGGTACAATCGAAGAAATATTTCTCAGGAATATCGAACTTTTACGATTTTTTTCGATTTTTAATTCGATATTTCCGTGATATTTGGCTCGCGACCGGCCAAACAACTACTACGATCTAGATAAAACTTTATGAGAACGTTTGAAATCACTAAATTTAGACATGATATGATTTTGGAGGTAATCGTATAAATATTTCTAATGAATATCGTACTTTTACGATTTTTTTTTTCGATTTTAAGTGTGATATTTTCGTGACATTTGGGCCGATTCTGACCAAACGGGTGGGGCTACAACGTTCATATTTAACATGGACACTAAGGTAATGGTGGTGTATTGCTCTCTGAAAGAAAAGTTGAAAAAGTCAGCCAGAATCCATAGAATAAAGGTTTTAATATGAGTTTTTTTAGGTTTATAATAACAATTAAAAAGTAACAATAGAAACTTGACAACAATCACCTACAATGCATTCAAAAAGCACTTGCAAAGGAAAAGTGATCCTACGCAAACTAAAAACTTGCAAAAAAGCTCATCCATCAACGCGGCGGGACTTAAGCGTTTTCCTAGGATTGAATATTGGGATCAGTGTACATTTCATTTCACTTTATGAATGCATATTATCAACAAACGCAAGGAGATTACAAATTTGACTTGATGATTGGTAAATCTTGATTTGTGTAATATGAAATGAATTGCACATTTCTTAATAAATTATTTTTAAGTACGTTTAACTTACTAATTTTGAGGGAAGGTGGCTTACTTAATGTACGATAAAAATATATTACACATTGGTTTATTTCTTATTATATTACATATTTAGTTTCCTTTGAGTATTGTGCTTAGACTTAAATTGTAAGAAGAAGGTAAACATAGAGTTAATTTACTATAATTTTTTAAATTAATCTTGAATTGTTATTATTTTGAGTAATTATTAATGCATCCTTATCAAACTGAAGGAGAATTATGATATATAATAATAATAATAATTCTTTATTTAGCTGCAACAGCTATTGCAATACATTACATATTTCACATATTACACACATATTACATTACATATTTCACTTACAGTAAGTATTCTATTTCTATAAATTACATTGCTGAGACTGAGCTCTATGCAAGAGATAATTTCTCTTAAAACTAGCAACATTAATGGAAGTAATAACTACAGAAGGTAAGTTGTTAAATTCCCTAATACCGGAATAAAAAATTGATTTACTAGCTAACTTCTTATTGCAACCTTTCAAATAGTAACCAGTTCTAGCTGCTCTTGTGCTATGATCGTGAACTGATGCTATTGGCTTTAATTTCAATCCTAAGTAATTTGGCAACAAGTTATGATGGATCTTAAAAATGAATAACATTGCATTAAGCTTAATTTGTTCTTTAACATTTATCCATTGAAGAGTGTTCAGCATTGTCGTTATTGAAACATAACGATTACATTTAAGTATAGTTCGCATACCTCTATTTTGTAATTTCTGAAGTCTGTCAATATCCATGTTAAAAGCTTGATAAAAAATTGTTGAACAGAAATCGAAATGTGGTTGAACAATTGTCTTATAAATTAACATTTTAGACCATGACGACAGATGATGACCAATTCTACTTATATAACCTACCTTCTTACTAATTTTTGCTACAATGTAATTAATATGGATTTTGAATGATAACTTATTATCTAAGATTATACCCAAGTATTTAAATTCTTCAACAAACATGATGGCTTCATCCTCTATTTTTACTTGGTTAGCTAGTATGTCCATCTGTATTTCAGCTAGGTTAGAAGTGCCGATTAACATACACTTACATTTTAATACATTTAGTTTAAGAAAGTTGATACTTAACCATTGTGAAACAGTCTTTAGTTCATTATTTATAATGTCAATCATTTCTTGTAAATCTTTGCTCGAGAAAAAAATTACGGTATCATCTGCATACAAGTTTAAGATACACTTTTCTACACATTTTTCAATATCATTTATATAAATAAGAAACAAAAGTGGGCCCAGAACTGACCCCTGTGGGACTCCAACATCAATATTTTTTACATCCGATATTACTTCATTATATTTTGTCCTCTGACTTCTATCACAAAGGTAATCACATATCCAATCTAGCACCTTCCCGTCTACACCATACATATATCTCAATTTCTCAATAAGTCTAGATCTATTTATAGTCTCAAAGGCTCTCTTTAGATCAAGAAAAACAGCTAATGTTGATAGGTTATTATCCATGCTTTGAGTCCATTTCGAAATTAAAAGTTGAACTGCAGTCTCACATGAGTGCAGTTTCCTAAAACCCGATTGACATTCAATTATTAAGTCATTTTTATCAAAATATGCATATAACTGATTATGAACAACTATTTCTAATACTTTCTCAAAAACTGGCAACATGTTTATTGGTCTAAATTCAGAGGCAGTTTTAGATTTACTAATTTTCTGTATCGGAACTATAAGAGATTCTTTCCAGTCTTCAGGAAATTTTCCTGTTTTTAATGACATGTTAATTAAGTTAAGGAGGTTAAACTTAATCGTAGGATATGCATCTTTTAACAACTTAACACTAATTCCATCAAAGGTCCCCCCACCATTGTTTTTTAGCGACAGCACTATTTTTCTTAATTCGCTTATTGTAATTTCACTGAACTGTTCAAGCATACAATTTTTTTCACGTTGATATTTATACAGATCAATTGTTTCTTTTAGTTTATCGTTTTCAATACAACTCACATCTACTTCAGCAATACTATCTATCACTTTATCTATACTATCTATAAAGTAATTATTAAATTTGTTTGCAATTTTTACCGTATCAGCTTCAATTCCGTCTTCAAAACTTATTTCTGTTGGGTTTGTTGTCTTGTCCTTGGTGCCAACCATCTCTTTCAATGTTTTCAATGCTGTCACTGTCCCCACCATCTGAAAATTATAAACGAAAATATTATACAAGTCATACTTCTCATAATTGTCAAACGTAAATCATATACACATTTAAAATTGAAAAAGTATACACAATCCTATGACGAATTGACTGCATACCTAAGAATACACCACAAAACACGCTGTTGTTAAAATAAAATATTTGTATATAATTATTACACTTCATAACTAACAGTGTTAAACAATCGATCAATACCTTGAAGCAGGTAATAGATTGATGTTTTAATTAATACGGTAAAAAAATTAGTTTTTTAGGTGAGACACCGAAATTGTGAAATCCTACACTAAATGAAACAAAAGTATCAAATTTTGAACACCAGTTTCCCTAGTATTGGTACTTTCGGGTGAACAAAATAACATTTTATCTAATGTGTGTGTTGCCAAACTTCCTTCATATCTTCTTTTATGCACGCAGTGAGTATAGGGAACCACAAGTCTAAGCGGAGCAGTTCATTTGAATT
>JAMZAV010012352.1:0-18515 GCA_024449915.1 Sweltsa coloradensis | reverse complement strand
AAAAATTTTTGTGCGCATTTGCTTAATTGCCCCCTTTGGCATCTTTCCACTTCAAGACTGAAACAGAAGAGAAAAACAAGATGTCACTTTCAACACTTAATCGAGAGAGAAAGAGAAAGAGAGAGAGAGAGAGAGAGAGAGAGAGAGAGAAGAGGTGGGGGGGAACATGCGAGCTATATATCTTGACCTTGACTTTGCGGATAAAACATTGTTTGGGCGCCTACATTTGAGGAGAAGACAAGAGAGTAAAGGACATGCGTTTTAGGCAAATTGCTGTTCGCTCGGCCGACTGACACCACAGGTGTATGAAATTTTGAACATGTGTCACGAAAGTGGAAATAAAGGGCCCCTACGGTAACACAATTGTAATGTTTGTTTTAAAATAATTTATGAAAAATAAATTAATTTTCACGAATTTTGATTTTGTAAAAAGTCCAAAGTTTACGATATTCGTATTTTTTTTTGTCTGATTAAGATTGTTTTAAATCTATGACTGTAGGGCTGTCTATGTATGCTTTATTGACATTTTTGCAAAGTATCATATACGTCGGATGCTTCTTGGCCAAGCAAAAAGCAATTCTTAAAATACATCAGTGATTAAAAGATGGACGCTTACACCAAGCGTAGAGTCTGCGTAAATAAATAGGTTTACAGGCTACAGGGTTGCCAACGCGACTCACTCTTTCACAACCATCCTCAGCAGACAACAGTGCATCACTAGTGTCCAAACAAACACTTGGGCAACTATTCGTAACTGTGCCGTCACTCAGTTTATGTGTTATTCTCCAGTAAGACCATAAATTTGATGTGTCAGAATCAGAATAAAGCTCAATCTGTGTTCATTATTATTGTTATGATGATTTGGAAACATTTAAAATGATTTAGTTGACCATAAAACAATCCGGCAAGATTAAGAGAGGAAGCCAAGACGTGTGCCAGAATCGTCTTGCCTGATTTTAAAGAAACTAACGTGGAACGTAACAATTCCATTAAGAACACGTTAAGCCTTGTTGTTTCTGGCGCTGTCCATGGGTGGTATCGTTTCCAGCTTGTTTGGTTGGTGTTTCTCATTAATAACACCGGTCTTTAGTTGTCCTTGTTCACCTCCGATGATGTCGGCGCCGACAGGATGGGCTTGGTCAGCTTTAAATTTAATGTCACATCTGAAAATCAGTTATGTGACGAGTCGTAGACTTTCAAAGAATGATTTATTTCATATTTTTGTAAATCGCAACTACCCCATGGCTTGACCTTGAAGTAAATGACGTCATAACGCGCATGCGTGGAAGGGATTCCCAGCCCGCCGACTGTTTGTTCACCCCAACTAATCAAGCGCGCGGCTTCTACAACGCCATAAATACCCTCACGTCACGTTTCTTCCCTATATTTTCAGAGACCCAATCGGACTTTGAAAAAAGTGGCGAGGTGCCAGGGGTTTAGCATGAAATTCCATGCGATATGTTCGTATAAATCCACCGAATTTCCGGTTATCACAATGAAATGCAATTGTTCTCACATAAACTGAGAAGTCTGATTGATATTATACATCAATTTCATTTAGAATCGCAAGAGTTTTATTCGCGTTACAAGAAGGTCTCCTTGGCAAGCTTCTTCACAGTTTTGCCACAGTTATTTGGTAAAAAGTGCAAGATCATTGGTTTCTTACATCACATGACATTCCCGGAATGTTTAACAAGAATATCAGTCAAAAATATTGCCTTTAAATTGTTGTTTCTGTTCAGTTTATCATCAACTAAATCACATTGACTTTCAAGATCAGTTAACCCGGCACCTCCACCAAAATTATCAGCAACACTTTTTAACTTTGTATAGCAAAACGAATGAGGAAATATATATTATTTATTATTTTAAATAGAAAAAGAGTTAAAACATTAAAATTATTAAAAATATAAATAAATTTGGCTAAAAAATAAGTATTTAAACTTGCTCACTAAAGATTTATAACTGAAATCCATAACAATAAGCACAGTTGTATATAGTACATAGGATGCGTCCTGGCCGAGCGAATAGATATTTTGTGAAATGCACAATGTGTCTTGTACGTTTCCTCTTTAGACTAAGAGTTCAACAAAAATGAATATGTTTACCAAAACATGTATAAAACAATCTGTGGTTTAAAGTAAGACAATCAGTTGTCGCTAACTTAAAATACACAAACTATTTTTTGTTACGCACTGGTATACTCCACTATTCTTACTTTTATGAAAGACTTTGGGTGTCGAGTTATGTAAACGGTATACGATTTCCAATTCCAAGGCTGACATTTTTATTATTGCTTACACATACCTCTTACTATGAAATGTAAGCGTTTTGAAATGTGAATATTTTACATATTGCTGTCGCGATTCATTTCTTATGACGGTAAAAATACTTTCCTTGTATCTTCTGAGAAATGTGAGGCATTCTAGAACGCAACATGTTAAAGACAGACTGTTCAAAATATGACATTCCATAGGGCCTAGGCAAAGGTATATGCGAACAAAAACGCACTCAATGTATGAAGATGGAGAATAAATTACTCACAGCTTTTTTTAACAGGAAATTCAAGATAAACCAAAACTTTAAAATAAAATAAGTTATTATTTGTATCAATCTTTCGGAAATCCGCATACTTATAGCTATCTCACTAATGGTTTTTTATACATTTCGGAATCTTATCTTATAAATAGATCACATTTATTTAACGGCATTATAATAAAATTACATAATATAAATGCCTGTTAGGGCTGAGAATACATCAAATGTGTTTTCCAAAATATTTAAATAACAATCTCTTGATAATGAGTAAGAACATCAGCTATCATTTTATGAGAAGACACAAATACTTTTGAACTATTCATACGTTTATGAACAATTTTGAGTTATTGACTATGTGATTAATTGAAAATGAATCAAATTAAAAAAACATATTAGCATGGTATCGAATCCAGGTCTCCGAATTTCCGGTGGGGTGCTTACCCCTAAGCTACCGAGACGGTTAACCATAACATCTGGGATGTTGGTGCATTGTAGATCTGAATAGATTGGAACAACTGACAACAATAAACGACGACCTAGGAGTTTTTAAAGTTGTTATCTAGGCCTAATTGCTTATTTATTTAAATACATCAATCAACATACTGATGTGGGCTTTAAAGGTTTATACGTATTTATTTAACGTTTATCTTATTCAGTTAAAAAAACTTATTTACAAAGGAGGAAAACTAAATTTATCAAATTACATAGATGCAGACACAACAATGAACTACAGTTAAGTAAATATTTGAAATAGTAATCTAACAACAACAATAAATTAATAACACATGAACTTAATATAAAAAGGGGGAAAAAGAAAAGAAAAATTAACCCTTTTCGGTAACTTTACTTTTTAATTATTTAGAGGGCAGTGGAACTGTTAACTATAGTAAGTGCATTAAAATATCTGTATGGGAGGGCATCATACCATACGATAACCGACAGTGTTAGCTCGAGCGCTTAGCGACTCTGATTCGGGAGGTCCCGGGTTCAAATCCCGTCGAGACCGGCAATCCTGAGTGAAGGTTTTTTCCGAGGTTTTCCTCAGTCGTTAATGCGAATGCAAGGGATTGAGTCCTCTTAAACAGCCCTCGGACATCCCTTCACAATTGTCCTATTAGTAATATACCTAGTAAGTCACCTGAAGAGGGTCACACCGGTTAAATCTGATGTGTATACCCTACAGCGGGCATCCTACAAAAAATTATTTATTTAATAGATATTAAACATCAATAGTAGGCTAGATCCACAGTCTTGGTCCACTTCCGTGACAATTTGAAGCCATCTTGAAATTACTGTTTGCATGTTAAGTAGATGGGAGCTATTTGTAGCCCAAATATATTTCAAGATGGCCGTCAGTTTGACAGGTGAGCATATTAGCCATTAACACCAAATGATTACTAAATTCCCTTATGCAATAACTTATTATTGATTCTGTTAGTGCATTTCCATGTTGCACAAGCTAAAATCATATCAAACAATCTAGAAAAATACTTAATTGCATAGAAAAGCATAAAATTAAAACGCCAACTCGCCATTTTGAAATGGTTATTGACGCTACAATTTGCTACGCTCGCGCCTGTGCGGAGGTATTGGAGACTGCTAATCTAGCCTACTATAGGTTTAGTTAAGATATCTATGCATGATACACAAAGTTTTTAAAATTAAAAAAAAGTGTTTTGGGGGTGTGTATTTAAGTGTGCGGGAAAACACCCATGTTGGAAGAGTGTTCATCTGTGGTTCTCTGAACATCTTCCCCTGTGTATCACACGCCTTGTTATCCACCATGCCACGCTACATAAACAGGCTACAAATAAACTCAGGCGGCCAGTTGTTCGGTAGCAGACAGTGCGCATTAAAGTTTGCCAGCAAGTTAATGTTTTAGTTGTTGAGCACCACTCTGCTCAGCAGATAACTCACGTGTTGCCAACATTTAACACACTTCGCAATGGATGTGTTGTGCAGTGTTGCCAACACCAGCTAGGCTCAGCGCGGACTTTTATTTTGATTTTGATTGTAAAGTTTTTGAACGAAATTTCTTTACTTATATGAAAGCGTTAATTATCGGAATTAAACCATAAATTATGTATTTTAGAGCGAGGCCCCTTCTATATTCACTAATTTTTGTCCGGCCGTCTATGATTGTGTAACATATAATGATAAAATCCGATCATGACTGTATTGCGTTTTTTATACATTAACCTTCAACAAGGATAATACAGAATGCTTTCGGTAACTTTTGAGGTCAGGAGGCAAAATAGATACATAAATAAATTCGTTATTGGAGTCTACCACTCAGTCATAGAACTGGTTTTCAGTGAAGGACGTTTTAAAGTAGACTAAGCCACAGACACCATCGACGAGCGAATAATGATTTACTAGAGACCGGCATATTTAAGTAGGCAAACACCGATCAATCAAGCTGGACACGATTCTTCCCGCGGACAGTGTCAGAAGCAACAAGGCTAATTCGGAACAACCTTAAAATTTATGATGTGCCTGTTGCTAAGACGGCTCATTAGAAGATAAAAACCTTCTGACTTAAACGGGATTCGAACCCTGAACCTTCAGCTTTGGAAGCAGAGACGATAACCACAAGACCGACGAACCACACAAAAAAACTATTGCCTCCAAAAATAGAATGTGTATTTACCTGGTACCTCCACAAAGTCTGGTTATGCAATGTCCAGTTAAAGTGACAAAACATTTGTTATCACTATGGCAACCAATCAAACACACAGACACCCTTTAAATTATTTTATTAGAAGTCTGACAGACAGATGTATTCTAACTGGACATTGTAAATCATAAGAACATAAGAAGATGCATAAATTAATATCACTTTACGGATCGTTGATTTTTAGTAAACCATGAAGGGTTCTGTCCATCAGTTCTTGTGGTCATTTAAATGGACATCAAATTTCAAATTTTATTCCGGGTAAATAATAAGGTTTCCAATTTGACCCCTGACTGATTTGATGATTTTATTTTTAGTTCTATTTTGTGTGTGTCGGGGGGGGGGGGGGTATAAAAAAAACATTTTTTTTCTTGTCATGTCATTTCTAGTATTGTTATTATTTGAGATACAAAAAATGCAAAATATGCAAACAATTCAGAAAAAAAATCTAGTTTTATGAATGGTTTTCAAATTTATATTAAAACTTAAATTGAAACGTTAATTCAGAATCCAAAATTTTCCAAAATTCCCTAAGAAACGTAATAAAAAATAATTGAAAAAAATTGGAATCAGACTTAATTGCTTAAAATAACTTAATTTACACCAATTTAATTCGGAACTGATGGAGTTAAATAGTAGTGTATACCGACTGATGAGTAACTATAGAAAATGATATACACCGTGTCGTGATATTCTGTTAAGAATCTTGTGACACTTAACGCGTTACTCTGAGGATGTCGCTATAAACTATTCATTGCTCTTGTGTGCGCCAGGTGCTCGCGATCTCAGCGCCACCTGTAGAGGGGTTGTCGTACTAGAGTGAGGGGTGGGGGGTGCGGGACTCACCTGGATGCGTCTATGAAGTAGATGATTAAAGATGCTATGCTCAGTATGAACACCAACACAACCTGAAACAACAGAAATAACGTGTTAGATAAAGTTTTATATTCATGACTGGATGATATATGAGTAACATTGCCTTTCTGCCTCGTTCTGCCACACTTGTTATACACAGGAATGTGGGAAGTACATAACATAATTTATTATTATTATTATTTATTAGAAACCAAATACACACATTTATCTACAGCCACTGTGTACAATTATAGCATTAAATATATTTAATAATTGTTTTTCTTATAATATTTATTATATACCTTCATTATTTTTTACATATTTAAAGACTAAAGAGACAACTTATTTTACATTAACGGGCGTTTCGATAAGATTTCATTTAAGATTTTTTAAAGATTTTCTTTGTCAAACAAAAAGTTAAAAGTGTAATTTAATTGTTATAAGGTGGTAACACACACAAATATCCCCTTAAACACAACATTTTGTACACACAGATTTTCATTTTTTAAGTCAACGGGGGAGAGGCTTTGAGCCCCGCGATCAATCCCTAAAACAGACAGACAGGTAAATGTTGTGAGATGAAAATACGCGGTAGTTTTAGGAAGGTGGTAAATAAAACAGTATTTCTACATTGTGTATCTTGCCATAATACATTACATTGTTTAGAAATTGTGTTAGTGTACTAAGAAATTAATAACTCAACTGCCTTTACCTCTAGAAATGAATTCAATGCTTGAAGCCAACGAAGCATGTCAAGCTTTTAAAGAAATATCGTAACTATATGTAGCATTCAACATCGTGTTTATGTCCCGCCTTACATTAGCTACAGCACCTTAATACGATGACACGAGATTCGGCACGAGACCCGGCACCTCCACCAACCTGAGAGCCGATGTTGAGATAACATGGAATATAAGATTCCAGTGACCATGTTTTCAATGATTTATGTTTTCAGCTTGGAAGTTTGAAGTTGTGTTTCTTGAGACATGAAGATATCACTGCAATGTACCAATATGCTGCGCGTAACAGTAAAAAACAAGTTTAATTACAAAAGTTTTAATGCATTTTCATGTAACAAATCAGTTGATATTTTAGCTTGAGCTCTACTATGATACAATAGCCGTAAGCAATTATTATAATATGGCTTATAATAAAAATAATACAAAAAATACATAGATATGACAAAGGGGTAATATACAATATAACGTAATTAATTTAAAATGAGTGAAAACACGGCTTATGCGTGAAGGTGCTCACATTATAATTAACCGCACTGGTGTATGTACGCATCGCATAATTGTGTTTTGTTTGTTGTTATTGATTGTAAGTAATTGTATTTTGTTGCATTTGGCGGAACATTGGCCCAGAAAATTAAATACAAATAATGTTTAAATGTAATCATTTTAACAATAATACCCTTTATCACACTTACGCTCAAACCTTACAAGAACCAATGCAAACTTGTGGCAGTGCGGCGAATTAATATTCCTGCACTAGTTCCTAACAGACCCACCCGATTTGCTTTGAGATTGTGCATATTATTCAGGGCACAATGGATTCTTTATATGAAACTTTGCTTCTACTTTTACTGGGATTTTTAAAACAAGGCTTTTTCGATTGAACAACTTCAAAGCTTTCTGTTGGCAAACGGAACGAGAGAGAATAGAAAAGCTTTTATACAGTGTTCTCAATGACAGCGGTGTGTACATGGGTGCAATGAGACGGTGACACAGTTTATAGTCACCAACCTTGGACGTTTTCTTGATTGGATTGAATGGATATTGCTTAACGTCTCATATTAATGCTAACGATTTCTTACTTTTACATGTAAGAGACATGAATACTTAAAGATGTGTAAGAAATTTAACTCTGGTAAAAACTGATAAAATGGAAAAAGGTTTAAACACTAGCAATTTCATTATTATATTTTTTAAATTATAACTTAATAACTATTCTATTTCGTTGAGTAAATAATATATTACTTTATTAAAATGAAGGATATTCAATCAGATTAGAACATTGAAACTAAAACATCGTTTCAACCGCACATTACAACTTAGATGACAATATTAAAGAATACAAAACATTGTTCTTATTTGTAAATCAGTAAATATAACTGAATAGAATAGAAGTTAAATAAATATTTATAGTACAAAATAAGTAATATTTAAGATAGATATGAGACAAGGTTGGTTGAGTATAAATATTATATTTTAGTCGTTGCACCATTTTGTCAGCCTACGTCCATATATTATATTTGTTTAGCTTGATCACAAAATTTTAACGTTAAATACAATTTAAATATTAAGTTTGAAATTTGAATATTACAATAAGCTACTAGTTTTTACACGTAAATGATTAATTATAACTGTTCCCAATTTAGCGGCTAGGTGCTTGAAATTGATTTCAACACACACATTGTGATTCAATTGCAGACACAACAAACCAAGGAAGGTTATAAATGTGAAATCCGTGCAAGTTGCCAATGTCGCTGTTGCAAGGCAGAATGCATCGTGATCAGGCGACAGATGAGCGTCGTAACTGAGATAACGTTGACATAAACTCAAGGAAGTTGGAACACAAGGTAACAATGGCGATGATCGCATTCATTTAACGCGTTCGTAGCTTACGAAGATGTTAAATTGAAACTCAAATTTAACTTACCCCAAATTATTTTCTTTTAATTTAACAAATTAAACTGTCTCATAGTCCGACCAATTAAGTGATGTTTTTACTTTGATCTTACCCTTAACCGTTTTTTATCAGTCAATAGTCAACGAGGCTACTAGCAATACTCTTCTAAAACAATTAATAAAATGAACTGAAATTGAGGACAAGGCACAAGGTTGTCTAGGATATCAACGGACTAGATATTATAAATATTATACTTACTCAATAATAGTTCAAATTGTGACATGTCCTACATTGTATTTCATTTGTTTAAATGTCGTTGTAGAATGCGGCTAGTAAAATATTATATAAAAGCAACTAGTAGAACATGTATTTATTAATTACATTATTTGGACATAACTGCTGTTTTTAAATAATAAACCAAAAACACTTATAAAATTGTATTTTTATTTATTTATTTATTTATTTATTTAACCACTATCCTATTCAGTTAAAAAACTGATTTACAAAGGAGGACAACTACAACGAAATTTTTATTAATACGAAAGCAGTAAACAATTTATCATCAAATGGATGTGGAAAGAAAATGTTTTTTCAGTACTTTAGACGATGGTAATTTGTAAAGTTCCATAAGTGATTGTGAAGAACGCTTTATTAATTATACTAGCTAACAGGCGGAACCAAAATGCATTTAAAGTTCAAACAGCACGTAATTGTTTGTTCTGCCAAGGTTATCTTGGCTAGTTAAGCATGAAAACATGTCCGTTCCGACGATTAATGTTCCCTTAGAAGCCAAAACTGACAACCTTACCTAACCCATTTCCATATTATTGAATCGTTTCCAAACTTTGTAAAGTTTCACGATGGAAACCCGTGTGTTGAATTCAATTCGATCTCTGATTGTGAATACAAATCACATTTCAAGTTGATCAAATCTCCTGTATATTTCCCGTGCCCTTGAAACTAGAGGCAGGGTGGCCTACATTCCGCCCACTCCTATCGATCATTGCTAAAACTTGAGTGTATGTCAAACAGAGAAGATGGAACGACCTGTCACAGCAAGGACAGCGCACGAGATTTAACAAGGTACTAAACAACAACAACATCCGACATTGAATATGAACAGAGGAACGTAGAAGGCATTCATTAAATAAAATTACATAAAACGATTATTTCAAAAGAAGATGACATCTTATGTCCAAGATAAAGATCATAGAGGCCACAGTAATAAATAGTTATCCAAATGCAATAATACAACCGAAGAACCTATAGAAGTTCTTTGGAATATTGTTGGATGAGCGTAGCGAGCGAAGCGAAGATTCCATTTCACTACACTGGAGAAAAAAATCCGGAATGTTTTTTTTTTTTTTTTCTTTTTTTTGTATTTTTGTGTGTCTGTGAACACGATTCCGGCTAAACCAATACTCCAATTGCAATGAAATTTTATGGAGGTCTATGAAATCTGTGAACTAAGAACTGCACGGGGGGAAAAATCGATCGAAAAATTATTTCTCATGAAAATCGCAATTTTACGATTTTTTTCGATTTTTAAAAAAATTCTTCGACTTATAACATCTACATGCTTTATCCCATTGTAATGATTTTTTCACAGAACTTTAATTTTATGAATTAATATATTCGTGTGAAATTTGAGCTTAATCAAAAAATTAACTATTAAAAAAATCGCAATTTTACGCTTTTTTCGTTAAAAAAAATTACGCTCATCCATCAACGCGGCGGGACTTAAGCGTTTTCCTAGTTTTAAATAACAAAGTTCAAAGGCTGAAAATAGAAAATGACAGAGAATCCGAAAGAAGCTGAAATGGCTTGGAAATATAATTTCAGTGGTGAGTGGTATTAGAACTCAACTACTCTACAAGGACGGGAATAGCTGGATAAGCCCATGGATGTTTGGTTATACAAACGGACTGACAAAGAAGGTTTACAAAATGGCTTGCACTCCTGCACCTACAAAGGAGATCAAGCTTGGGCAGACATGAAAAGGCTGACTATGTAGTAAGAGGTAACCACTCATTGGATGAGCGTAGCGAGCGTAGCGAGCGAAGCGAAGATTCCATTTCACTACACTGGAGAAAAAAATCCGAAATGTTTTTTTTTTTTTTGTGTGTCTGTGAACACGATTCCGGCTAAACCAATACTCCAATTGCGATGAAATTTTATGGAGGTCTATGAAATCTTTGAACGAAGAACTGCACGGGGGGAAAAATCGATCAAAAAATTATTTCTCATGAAAATCGCAATTTTACGATTTTTATTTTTATTTAAAAAAAAATTCTTCGACTTATAACATCTACATGCTTTATCCGATTGAAATGATTTTTTCACAGAACCTTAATTTTATGAATCAATATATTCGTGTGAAATTTGAGCGTAATCGAAAAATTATCTATTAAAAAAATCGCAATTTTACGCTTTTTTCGTTTAAAAAAATTACGCTCAACCATCAACGCGGCGGGACTTAAGCGTTTTCCTAGTATAAAGTAAGAATTGTAGCTAACAGAACAAACACAGGTAAATACTCATTTCTTGCTAGGGCCAAAAGGGAGTGGGATGCTCTCCCAAAAGAAGTAAGTAAGTCAGTAGAAGTTTTCAAAGGTTTGTTAAAGAGTAAAAGCTGTTGTTAGTGAAGTATATATATTATATTATATATATTTGTGTGTTTTGATACTCTATGATGACGTCATGGTTCTATTAATTTTAGCTACTTATAGATTAGGTTTATAAGTTATTACTACTAAGGTATTATAATATATTTTTACAAATTGTGTATAGTAATAGAGCTGCCACAGATTGTGTAAAAATGTATATGCATTGCATTGCAATCAAAGATGCTAATAAATATTCTATTCTATTCTATTATTGTGGGCCTCATGCCCACAATTCTTCTTCATGACGCGAAACAAATAACAAATATCAAATGTGTGTAAATGTGTGTATCAAATTTAAAAAAAATTCTCCTTCGAGGTCATTTTGGTGAAAATCTGTAAAAATCTGTGGTTGTTAGTTGGAATAATAATAGAGCGAGAAAATAATTGGGGAAGGGTCGTATTCCCTCCCCCCCCAAAAAAACCCTAGTGACGCCATTAAATGGTACCGCACGTGACAGTACTGGTTGTTGTGATTGCCCCAGTGTCAGTGCGCGAGCATTCTCCCGCGCATCGGAGACGTCTAATCGTTATTTGAGGGGTGCGTAGAAGATGAGTGGGGAGGTGTCCACAGCTCATCAGAGGAGGAGGGTTGGGGGGGGGGTGGCTTGTTTACATTGACAGAGTTACTCCATGAAGTGTAACAGATTCTCCACAGAGGATAATGATTAACTTTAAATTAAATTAAATTATTAATTACTGTTTGTTATTTTGGTGAATGAAAGTAATCTTAGTTTTTTCTTCTTTTTTGAAAATCAGTGTTTGTAATGCAACAAATAGACGTAAAATAATATTGTAGCTTGGCAACCAACGAATACTTGTGGTAACATAAAATTAGCTTATGTTTTGTCCTATCGTGTACCAGTGTTAAAACTAAAATTCGAGGGAAAATAATGTTTTGGTTTTTAATTTACCTTTATAAGATTATTTTCATTGGAATTACAAGAAAGCCCACACTTTTAGGCCTATGATTGAATGTTGAATAAAAGCTACAAAATGCAAAATTTTACTGTGATTAATTTAAGCAAAATATGCTAAAACGTCAATATCCTGAAATAGATTCAAATTACACATTTAACACATAGATTCGTCTTTGCAGAATATCACCAGCCTTGTCCCAATCAAAATACTAGACGAGAAGTTATAATTGTTCTCAGTATTCCCTAGCTCGTCAATACTGAACAGATTCAATAATTAAACAAACTTCCGGTGAAACGAAGAACTTCACGAAGCAAAACAACCCTTCACATTGTTAAATTACAGTCGTGTATCGAATAGCCAACGAGCTCGGCTCTAACATATTAATTTCAACTCCGAGTGTTTCCGGGAAGAGCCGAACGAATGAGTTGATTCCACGAAGTAATATCCGAGTTCTTGGAACCGCGTTGTCGATGTAGATTACAACGCTGCATCCCTTGTGTTCTGACCGGATGTGAGTTATACGTGGAAGAACTCACCATTTGTCATGTTGCAAGGCTATCTCATCGAGTGTGTGTATTAGGCGGGTCTGACTAGGGTTTTTACTACAACGAGCCTGAAAAAGCGTTTGCGAAGCTTCCTAGTTACTATAATTATTTTCTTCTAAAACTGTACAATGAATTGATAATTAAGATGCACAACTCCATAGAAATATACAAAAGGGCCATGAGGCCCCAGTCTCAAAGTGTATAACTTACTATACCGCATAAAACCACATTGTAAAAAACAAATACGAATGCTCCCTTGTTCGTTCGTTTGTTCCATACCGTTCCAATTCAAAATCCATAATATTTTAAAACAATGATAATGTGGATGATAATGTTTTCTTTTTTAATGTTTTTTTTTCCTTTTTTCCTTTTTTCCTTTTTTCCTTTTTTCCTTTTTCCTTTTTCTCCCTGTTTTTCTTTTCTTTTCATTTCCTACCCTTTTTATATTTGATTCATTCATTAAATACATTTTAATATCATTTTTATTTGTTAACAAAATTGTTGTGTTTAAATGCATTGTTGTTGTAATGCTACAATTTCACATATATACTAAATGTAGTTTATTGTAGTTTCTGCATCTATGTAATTAGATTTATTTAGTTGTCCTCCTTTGTAAATCAGTTTTTATTACTGAATAGGATAGACGTTAAATTAATAATAAATAAATAACATATATATTATATTAAAATAGTCTGCAAAGCGTTTAATCTTGGAGACTTAGAATAATACATTATACAATCCTATGACGATTGCATTAAACAATCAATTATTGTATAATCTATGTTGTAACACAACGAACCTACGACCCCTCAGGTAATCGATAAGCTCTCGTTGGATACTTCTCTAAATAGTTAAACTTCGAAAAATAACATTTAATAAACAAAAACATACTCGGCGATGGGTCGCCTAATTAAAGTGAAACACGATTTCTGATCTCACTTGGAAGTAAAAATTAATTAAGAATAAAACAACTGATCAAGACTAAAATCACTCAAACTTGAATGATTACTCTACCTAGGCGTGAACCTGGTACTCAAGTCTAAAGTTACCTAACCAGTTCATAACACACTCCTATAACTCACCAAGACCCACAAAATTGAGAAATCGTACAACAGCGAAGACAACATCTCTGAAATACAACTTATAATTTATACTAGATCTAGGATGACATTACAACAGACAATCAACGGTTCATAAGTTAAACCAGAACGGGCTATATTGCATGACACAAATGAATTTCCTTCATTGACAAGGAATACATTTCAAACCCTACCTATCAGTACTGATGTCTAAAAGCGAAATGGATATCCAGTTAAGATATCTCTTGGTCTGATGGACAACATAGTCAAGCGGATTAAAGGAAAATACAAGAACAATTAGGGGTTTTGTGGTAGAGGGCTGAATTTTGGACTGTATACTCAGAACAACATTATAAGAAAATTGCCTCGAGGAGCCATGAAAAAATCCATCCGGTTAAGGGGGTGGAAGGGGGTGAAAAAATGGCATTTTTCAAATATAAAAAAATTCAAAAATCAAACTAAATTTGATCCTAAGATTACAAAATTATTACATATTGTAGATAAAAGTCCAAATTTTAATAAAAAAAATATATATCACCATATATGTATATATAACCAGATTTTGCACCCTTTGTCTTTTTTTCACAAATTTACCCACTCTGCTGGGAGGATTAGCCTACCAGTTACGGGTTAAGTGATAGGGCCGTGAATTTTGTCTAAAACACTCAGAAGAATGATCTCAAAAAATTGGCCCGAGGAGCCCTCAAAAAAGTTGCTTGCTTATAGGAGAAAGGGGGGGTGTACTAAAAGGGGTTGATAAAACTAAAATAAAGAAATCCGTATTCAAATATTATATTTACAACGCCATATTAATGTGTATTGTAGATTAAGGTCTAAACTTTAATTTAAAAAATTAAAATTTCACCATATATGTAAATCTGGTCAGATTATGCGCCCTTTTCCCATTTTCATAATTTCCTCAATATTACGAAAGTGTATCGTGCGACCACTCTTTTTGTCACAAATTCTCCTAATATTACGAATTAGGACGAAAACAAGATTTTGTGATGCTTTAGGTACAGTTTCACTCAATGGACTTTGACCCCATTTTAACAAGTTCACTCAATTGTAACGAAAGTGTATCGTGTGACCACTCGTTTTGTTCAAAATTATGCCTATTATAAGAAAAATTATAAAAAAAGTTTTTTAACACCTTAGGTACAGTTTTACTCAATGGACTTTGACCCCATTTTCAAAAGTATGTATGACAAAGTGTATGACAAAATCTTATTTTCGTCCTAATTCGTATTATTAGGATAATTTGAGACAAAACGAGTCATCACATGATAGACTTTTGTTAATATTGAGTAAACTTTTGAAAATGGGGTCAAAGTCCATTGAGTGAAACTGTACCTAAGGTGTAAAAAAACTTTTTTTATCCTTTTTCTTACTATTTGCATAATTTTGAACAAAACGAGTGGTCACACGATACACTTTCGTTAAAATTGAGTGAATTTGTTAAAATGAGATCAAAGTCCATTGAGTAAAAATGTACCCAAAGCATCACAAAATTTTGTTTTCGTCCTAATTCGTAATATTAGGAGAATTTGTGACAAAAAGAGTGGTCGCACGATACACTTTCGTAATATTGAGGAAATTTATGAAAATGGGAAAAGGGCGCATAATCTGATCAGATTTACATATATGGTGAAATTTTAATTTTTTAAATTAAAGTTTAGACCTTAATCTACAATACACATTAATATGGCGTTGTAAATATAATATTTGAATACGGATTTCTTTATTTTAGTTTTCTCACACCCTTTTAGTACACCCCCTCTTTCTCCTTTAAGCAAGCAACTTTTTTGAGGGCTCCTGGGGCCAATTTTTTGAGATCATTCTTCTGAGTGTTTTAGACAAAATTCACAGCCCTATCACTTAACCCGTAAACTGGTAGGCTAATCCTCCCAGCACAGTGGGTAAATTTGTGAAAAAAAGACAAAGGGTGCAAAATCTGGTTATATATTTCATATATGGTGATATATATTTTTTTTATTAAAATTTGGACTTTTATCTACAATATGTAATAATTTTGTAATCTTAGGATCAAATTTAGTTTGATTTTTGATTTTTTATATTTGAAAATGCCATTTTTTCACCCCTTCCACCCCCTTAACCGGATGGATTTTTTCATGGCTCCTCGAGGCAATTTTCTTATAATGTTGTCCTGAGTATACAGTCCAAAATTCAGCCCTCTACCACAAAACCCCTAATTGTTAGGCTAATCCGCCTAGCTAACAGTAAAGTTTCCCGAAAATTTATGGAAATATAATTGTTAATAAAACTTAATTTAAATACTCATCACAAATGATCATGACTCCCATCGAAACCTTATGACGTCGAAGAAGTCCGACGTGTAGTTCCGTAACTTGCTGCGTATTTGTAGACGATCGTAGTCTTGTATTGAAGATCCTGTCTTGAGTTCGTATCCCGGCTGTGATTACTCTTGAGTTCAACTTTCCCTTGATAATGTTTGAGCGGTGATAAAATACGATATTTTATCGTGCGAATAACTCAACTCCGACCGTACGTTTTTAATGTTTCACACTTGCCCGATATCAGCATTCCAAGTCCAACAACCAAGTTTTTCCTGTATCTCACACGGTAAACTGTCAGACGTTCAATAATGTAAACACGCCTACTTTTATCGGCTCAGTTCTGTTCTTACCCGTCTTTATTACCAAAGCACTTCGTTCGACGTTGCTGGCTCAGGCACTCACGAATGTTCCGAGTTCTTATTGTTGATGTTATCTCTAAGCTCTTTGCAATTAAAATTCGCCATGTTATTCTTCAACTAAATGCATTTACGAATTCCGAAACCAATTTACATAAAAACTAAGCCTCGGCCATGATATCGAATGGTAATTAACTGTTTCCTTATATGTTCCTATATTTGGATTCATAACAATATTATCCTCACCGATTTCCTTTTTATAATATTTCAATCTGTATTCGTTGTAATACAACCACCAAACCTTGCTTGCGTTATCGCGTCCTAAACTCCAGGCTACGCGAATATAATCTTTCTCGGTTCCTTTAAAATCCCAACTAACTCTCGGTCCAGATATCGAATGGTTCTAACCCTTTCTGGTTATCGATGCTGTCTTTTATCAAGTCCGTAGGTTTATTAATATGCTCCTAAAGCATGCAAAAGTTCGTTTACTCACGTATCCCTGGGCTGGGCTAGCCTTATACAATGTACCTCGTTGGTTATCGTTTCTCGTTGATTTCTTGTATTTCTTCTTGGCAGATCGCCGTTCGTTTTCGATTATCACTTTCGCGGATTTTTAACACGCGTTTCCTATATCCAAAGTGTTCTTTCCTAGTTCACTTTCTCTAAGTTTTACGCAACGTCTAAAATCGCCCACGCACACGACCGATTTCCAACTTCACGTCTCAAAGCTCTCACGACACACTGCCGACAGACGCCGCTCTCAACAATCCAAATACGATCGTAGCGTTATGAAAACCAATCAAAGACCAGCACACAGCGTCATTAAACTGAACTAGGTACAAACAAATGTCCGGGTGACGCTACATGCGAAAATGATGAAATATGATCTTGGCATTTTCTAGAATTTAATAAAATAGATTGACATAGATTTTATATTAAAATTGTTAAACTTAAGTGAATCACATGATTCTTTTTATGAAATCAAAAAACTTTTTATTAAATCAAACCCGTTCTGTCTTATTAGTCTTTAATTAGTTTATACATGGTTTCCACATTTAACCCAGTTGCCTCAGTAGTAGCCTCGAACCAGCTCATGAAAATTACACATCTCTCCTTTCCACTGACCAACGACATCGACTTCGAGATACAATCGATCTTCGACCGACCAAAGCCAAAAGACCTAAGTACACTCAGAGAGAGGCCGTATAGTCTCAATGTTATTGTCTACATATTATTGTATTCAATTAAAGTATATTACAAGACAAAATGCATCATCATGGATAATCTCATCAATGCAATAAAATGAAAAAACAATTAAAAAACCATTCTTTTTCTGCCCATTCGTCTGTGCGCGTGTCACGTCTCACCTATTTGACACGTGTTTATGGTTGATTTTGTCTTCAAAAGGATGATACAGAATGTTTTGAAGATAGGGTGCGTTGGTAGCCTCGCTGAACATGAGACTAAAACCTAACCCCGGGACCTTCACCAAAAGACCCTCACAAAATAACACTCGTG
This sequence comes from Sweltsa coloradensis, assembly GCA_024449915.1. Taxonomy (NCBI): domain Eukaryota; kingdom Metazoa; phylum Arthropoda; class Insecta; order Plecoptera; family Chloroperlidae; genus Sweltsa; species Sweltsa coloradensis. Next base: position 414 of record JAMZAV010012352.1, on the reverse strand, counting down.
TGCCCTTCTTTATCAATCAGTTGATAGATTTAACTCCGCACGTAATTTTTGGTGTACTACTTTATTTTTTATTTTATTTATTTAACGTCTAACCTATCCAGTTATAAAAAAAGAATTGACAATGTAGACAAGTAAAGAAATCTTATTGCATAGTTGCAGATACAATAATGATACATAGTCAAGTAAAGTTTGAAGTAGTAATATTACAACAACAATGTATAATAAGGCAAACATTTTGGTAACAAATTCAAATTAGATATTAATAAATGAACCAAATATAAAAAAGGGGGAGAAAAACCGTGTGTTTATGAAAGAACAGGTTGCAAAGAAATTTATTATCATGATGTTTATCATAACACGCAGAGAAGTAATATACCGCAACAAAAGCTCATCTCGCTCCTTCTTCGAAAAATT
>JAMZAV010012351.1:0-18520 GCA_024449915.1 Sweltsa coloradensis | reverse complement strand
TTAAAAAAAATTTTTTCCCAAAAAAAAAAAAAGGACCCTTTGGGAATTCCGGGGAATTTTTTTAAAAGGTTAAAAAAAACAGCATTTTTAAATTTGCTTCTACGACAGTAAAACAAAATTTTAAAAAATGTTTTTTGATACCCAAAAATTTTTGAGTTTTGGAGGTGAAGGAGCCTTTTTTTTTTTGCCAACTTGTTTTTTGATTCAGCAGGGTCAAATTTATTTTAAAAAAGCATTTTTAATTTGCTTCTACTCATTAACAGCATAGACTTGATTTGCAGACTGAATTCCCCTGTCTAATTTTTCACAAACAATGCGTTCGAACCACGAAAGTGGCAAAGTGCGACTGCAGACACACATGGATAGTGATTGGTTTCGAAATTACACACCCTTTTCCATCTTTCCTCTTTTGTTCTTTCGGAAAAATAAAAGTATATTATATGTTTTTTTTGTGGCACTGTGGCATGAACATTAATTCTTTGTGTTAGGTTGGGATATATGTGAGAAACCCCTACCCTTGCATGATTTTCCCGCGATCAGTACCCCCGAAAAATAGTTCGCGGTTTCCAAACCACTTCCCCAAGTAGCACAGAAAAAATGTGTGCGCTTAGGGGCCCAAATCACGGCAAATTTGAGGAAAAGTTTTGCGTTGTGGCCCGCCATGCCCATAACACACACCGAAAAAATGGCGTCGTAGGGGGGCCCCCCTAGGGCCCTAAGCACACTTCCACAGTCGTCGCTGCAAAATTTTTTGCTTGAGGGCCGTAGGCCATAAGCACACAACCAACAGGGGGCGAACAGTAGGCGGCCCGCCTAGGGGCCCATAACACAAAACCCGGGACAGGCGGCAAACAGTAGGGGGCCCTCCTATGGCCCCATAAGCAACAACCGACAGGCGGCAACATAGGCGGCCCTCCTAGGCCCAAAACACAACCGACGGCGGCGAAACAGTGGGGGCCCCCCTTTTCCCCCCAAAGCCACAACCGACGGGAACAAATGGAGTATATAACACATTGATATGGAAAAAAAGGGAAAAAATATAATTGTCTTTATTTCATCATTTTTACCCTAACCCCCCTTTTCTCGCTCTTCTTCGTCGTTTTAAGGAATATTCGCTTCCATTAAAGGGTATATCATTTTATTTATCATTTAACTTTATTTTTTATATAAATATTATTAACGAGCGAAGCGGCTTTTTCCTTTGCCTCCCAAAAAATTTTGTCATCGTTTTTTTTGTTGTTTGTTTTTTTTTTTTTTTTTTTTTTTTTTTTTTTTTTTTTTTTTTTTTTGTTGTCTCGCCATAAGTTCAAACGAGGCTCGGATCATTTGAAATTTTTGCCATCCGAAGTTTTGGTTCTCGATTGAATGCCATTATTTTTTGTGGCAAAATCGTTCAAAAAAGTTAAAAAGTTACTTTAAAATTAATCAAAAGTTTTTTTTTAAAACTAACCGGCGACAAAATCGGTACCCCAAAATCATTTAAAAGTCCTTCCGGTCACATATTTTAAATTTTTTATTTTTGATCCGAAAAGTAGTGTAATGGAAAAACATTAAAAAAAAGAAACTTTGCCATGGAAACGAAAGACGCGCGAAGTTTCTAATGCACTGCCACCTAGAAGAAACAAAATACTTTCGGAAAGCAGTCTATTATTTTCACCAAAGGTTTTAAATATTTTTCCAATGAGTCAAGGTCCTCTTGGGCGGGGGATTTTATCTACAAAGAGAGATTTACAAGGGGTTTACCCAAATCCCTTGGGCAAAATAAAAAATTCGGAAACAGGGCCCTGGGGGACAGCAAAACGTCGCAAATTTTAAAATTTAAAAAAATGGGCTTGGGGGTTTCTAGCTATAGCAGTGCTCGCTTATCAACGCGTCCAACTGAGCGTTTCCTAGTGATAATATATTATTATATAAAATTTCCGATACCGAATACTCCAAACTTAGGGTTTCCCAAAAATAATACTTTGGTTTTTTGCGCAATGGGCATATGTTTATAAAAGGGTCATAATTTCATTGCAATAGGCAATTAATCCGCTGCGATAATGCTGTCATGTATCTGTAATATCCCTTTTTGCACTCCGTTTCGTATGCAAATTTCACATTTTTGACGCAGATAAAAGAAAACAAAAAATTCTTTAAAATGAAAATTTTCATTAAAAATAAATAAATTCATTTTGGTATGTTTGTAGAACTACAGCAAATAAATCGGCTTTTTAATATTTAAAAAATTTTCCTAATCTTAGTTTATCAATAATATGATCATAATATTATGACATCCGAAACTATTTGTTAAATTTATTTTTGGGGGGTTAGCATACGACCCGTTAGCGATTCGTAAAAATTTTACACGTTTTTCCCAGACAAATTTTTCCCCGCTTGTAATTTTTTTTGGGTTTAAAGGCAGATTTTTTTCTATTTGTAAACATACTCTTGTCTACAAGACATACTTGGGAAAATTTTCACTTTCGTTTTTTTTTTCGCCCGGTACGAATGGTGGAAAAAAAAAATTTATAAGGCAAGATATTAAAGACAAAATTTTTTCCAAGTAATGAAACAAAAAACATCCCCTTTAAACCAAAATTTATGAGCAGGGATATTCCCCGGTGTATAAGTATTTATTAATTTATCTGTAATCATCTAGGCCTAATAAATTAAAACCCAAAAATAAAAAAAATAAAATTTTTAAAAGTCAATGATCATTTATAAACTAATATCTTTTTTTTGTTTTAGGCTTTACAAAAAAAAGGGCCCAAACGGGAATATTTGGTTAGGCCTATTCAAAATAGGGGGGAGAGGCTTAAAAATTTTGCATTACTTTTCTTCTTCCCCTGCCCTTGGGACGGGGATTAATAATAAAACAAACCAAACGGTCCTAATCACTTTTCCCTCAATTTAAATTTAACCATTTTTAATTATGGGCTTGTTCTCTTTGGTCAATTTAAATATGAACAAAGTAGGCCTCGCTTAAAACAACTCAATTTGAATACATTATTATTGAACTTTAGTTTGATGAACAACCTAATGGCCCTTTATTTAGTTTCCCTGTAAACATGGTACGAAATGTTGACAAGCGTTCCAAATGCATACTCTCGGGTACATTTCATAAGGTAGCTGGCGCGCTCTTCTAGCAGTGATCACGGTGGCGTAGCGGTCAGCGTTCCAGAGTCCGGCGCAGCAGGTTGGGGGGTTTGAGTACGGCGATTTGGGGGATAAAATTTATTATGTCTAATAACTCTCTCTGTTAACGGGGAATTTTTTCTCTTAAACCCAAATTTATATAAAAATTTAAATGCTCGCACATTTGAAAGATTATAATTTTGAACTTTTTAATATTTTCGTTTGTGTGCGAATTCCTCGGTCTCTCTAGTGGTGTAGGTTCCCGAAAAATCCTCACCGCCGGGCCCTAAAAATATCCCGCTGTGACAAAAGTGAAACAAATGTCGGATTTGCTACAGCGGCCCGCCCGTGGACCTAAGCGGCGAATGAGGCAAACTGTGTTGCCGGTATGGCCATAAGCGGGCCCCTTGTCACAAAAGCACACAGATTTTTGAAACGATGGGTTTTTCTACCTGGGGCTTATGGCCCCTAACGGCGCGTTGTTTGGCAGTTATGGGCCTGGCCAAACCCCTAAGCGGGCCCGTAAAACGCATCGCCGCTTATGGGCCTCAGCTCAACTATGGCGATTTACAGCCGCCCTAAGATCGCCCTCACTTTGGCTCTTGGGTTGGCTGGCTAGTTTCCTTGTTTTCTCAATTGTACTTGGAAGATTATTTCTTGTGGAAAAAGGGGCTGTAAGGTAAAATTTTAAAAATGCATTATTATGTTCTTTTTTACTTAGGTACTATAAAACAAATTATAAAATTCACTTTTTAGACAAAAAATACACATACAATACATCATACAAAAATTAAAGTAAGTCTAGTAGTTAGAAACCTATAATGTTTTCTTTTTAAAAATCTACTTTTGAGGATCAATAATTTTTTTGGGAAGTCAAATTAAATTTTTTTAATTCATATTTTAAAAATATAAAATTTTTAAAAATATAATAATAAAATTTTTTTTTTTAAAACCCTTGGCAAAGCTTAAGGCTATGAGGCCTTTTTTTTCCTCCAAACCCAAAAGCACAACAAAATTCCCTTTTAAAAATTTATTAATTAACAAGAAAAAAAAAAATCATAGTAAACCCAATAAAAAGATAAAAAAAAATGAAAAAATGTTTTAAAAAAACATTAAAACTAGTACAAGAAAAATAGCGGGTTTAATATCATTTAAATGTTTTTTTTTAAAATAAAATTTAAAACAGTTAAAGGGAAAAAATTTAAGTTATAATTATTTCTTTAAATACTTAAACCATCAATAAAAGCAATAAAAGAATACAAAATACAAAAATTTAATCATTAATAAAATTTACAAATTAAAACCTACAGTGTTTTAATCTTTAAAAAAAATAAAACATCGTTTTTAAATAATTTTTTTGGTTTACAAAGTAGGTTTAAAAGAAAAAAAACAAAATGACTTTAAGTATTTTCCCAAAATTTTTTTCCCCAACTACTGAAATTTAATAAGAGTTTTAAAAATTCAAAAACTTTATTTAATTTTAAAGTACTGATTTTCTGGGGGAACGTTTAAAAACTTGTAAGTGGGGGGCGAGCGGGTTTTTTATTTTAATTAAAATTCATATTGGTAATAGAAGTTATTTTGCCGATATATTGTGATTAAAAAAATTGGTGTGAAAAAACGTACCTTTTTAAAATTTTTAGAGAACTGCAAGGAAGTAGGTCAAACATTTATTTAATAAATTTTAAAATAAATTTAGAAAAATTTAAAAAAATTCCACCTGACGGGGGTTCGAACCCAAAAATCTCCCCATTTCCCGGTAGGGGACTTAAACCCAAAACCCTAACCCCCAAGACGGTAACCTTTTAATCTGAAAGATACGCTGCGTGACCTTTTCAGGGCAAAAAATTTTAAGGGGGTCGACTTTTAAGACGTCGACTTTGCATTTTAAAGTTGAAGGGCGTCGGACTTGGAAATTTAACGTTTAAGCGTTTGTTTGAAGTCGACGGTGGGAAAACGTCGACTTGGAATTAAAAGTAAAAAAGGCGCGACTTTGAATTTGTTTGTTGAAGGCGTTTCGACTTAGAAAATGGACGTTGAAAGGCCCCCGATTGGAAAACTGGCGTTAAAAGATTTATTAATATCTTGAATTGGGCCCACAAATTTTTTTAGTCCTTTTTTAAACTTTACCCAAAAAAACATGTAAATTTTGTGCCCTTTTTCAATAAAAATAACCCCTTGGTAGTAATCTGTAATGTAAAAAACATTTTGTTTGGAAAATATAATTCAAATTTAAAGCCCGGGATTGCAGCATCAATTTCAAGAATATGTCATATGTTGAGCCAAAAAGAAGAAGATAGTGAAGGGATTTTTGAACATTTTTTCAATAGAACCCATTAAAAAATTTAAAAAATCTTTCAATATTTGGTGAATGATTTAAAAAAAGGGTTTACAAATAAAAATTTGCCCCTGTTGGTTTTTTTATTAAAACAAAATTAATTTTAAATCAATAGATTAGCAAACATTTTAACTTTAAAAGGTTGGGTGCGATGTAAATACCAAATTGATCGTGCCCTGTGCAGTACTTTTGTTTTTTTTATTTTTTTAAACTAGGGGCAGGGAAAAACATTATATTTTTATTCTGTTTTTTTCCCCGGGTACATAAAATAAAATTTTTATTCTGGTACAAGCCCCTTTGGGTTTATTTTTTCATAACATTTCCCCCCCGATAGAGATCCCTAGAAAAAATGTTCATTTCCCGGGGCAAATTTTACTGCCCCTTTTGTGAAATAAAGAGGGGGAAATTTTTTAAAAACAAGCTAGGGGACGAAGAATAACCCGTTCATTTCTGAGTAAAAAAAAAAAAAACATAATTGGGAAACGGAATAAAAATGTGACGTAGTTTTAAAAGTACGAAAAGCCTTGCAAAAACACAAAATTTTGGGCCCAAAATTTTTTGGCGCCTCTCTTGTGAAAATTCGATCCGGTTGTTGCCCAAAACAAATAGGGGAGGTAAGTGGGGGGGGGGGGATCTGGATAATGAAATGTAAGGGGTAAAATTAGTTCAAATGTTTGTTCCCAAAAAAAATATTTTAAAAACCTTTTTTTTTTTGGATTCTGGATAACCCTTTTTTAATTTTTTCCCTTTTAAAAGGTTTCTACAAACAAAAACTCAATTTTCCCCTGTAAAAAAATGAACGTTTTAAACCCCAAAAAATTTGGCAGAATTGACCCAAGTCACGAAAAATTAAACGCACTTAAAAAACCAAAAAAAATTGAAAAAGGTTTTAAAAATTCAAAGAATAAATTTTTTTTTCCCCAATTTTGTACCCAAAAAACAAATACACCCCTAAGTTTTAGAGAATTTAAAGGGGCCCCCCCAATTTTTTGCAAATTTCAAGCGGGTTTTCCGGGGAGGGGAGCGAAAACCCAAACAGACCCAAAAAAACAAAAAAAACAAAAAAAATTGAAAACTAAAATTTTTTTGGGGGTCAGTGAAATTGGCTTTGCTCATCCAACAATAGATATTCAATTTTTTTAATTTTCTTTTTTAAAGTCAAAGGAAGATGTGTGAAAGGGTTTGCTTAATTAAAGAGGGTCTTTTTTTCAATATAAACCCGGGGGAAAATTTTTTTTAAGGGAAAGTAACATTTTCTACACCAAAAATGCAAAAAGTTATGGACAATTGGTGTAAAAAACCTGGTGCTGCAATAAAGGGGCCTTAAGGTTAATTTTGGGGCAAAGATTTTTTTATACTCTTTTAACTTTTCCCAAAGAAAAAAGATCTTGTAAAAAAATTTTTGGATTTCACAATTTTTTCTTTCCGGGCCCATACAAAAAAACTTTATTAGGAACCCTCTGGCCCAAAAAATCGTTTTACTATCAAAATGTTATCTCCCGAAAAATCGTTTTATTTATTTAAGCCGAGGGTGCAATGGATGTGGAAAAAAAAACATTTTTAAAAAAACTTCGGGTCGATGCTCAGTGTTTAAAAATATTGTCCCAAATTTTGTTTTTGGTGACAGGGACGTTACCTCCGACCCCCAAAAAAAAAAAAAATAAAAAATATATTTAAATTTTCTGTTAATTAAATTCCCCTCTTTTAAAGGTTTTAAAGCCAAATATTTTTAGTGAAGCATTTTTGACGTTTAAAAAAATCCCCGGGGAAAAGGGAAAACGGGGTTTAAAAAAAATTAGTCATTTAAATTTGGGCCTAGGATTTTTAGGATTTAAATTATTTTTAAAAGTTCTCTAAAACCTAAAGCCCCGGGAAAAAATTTTCCACCAAATTTTTCGATTTTTGATCTCAAATATATTGGGGTTTTTTAAAAAAATATTTTCCCCAAAATTGTTCGTTAAAAATTTGGGGTTTAAAAACAATATTTCTCTTATTTTTGCCATAATCAACCCTATTTTTAAGGGAAAAAAAATTTACTTATTTTTACTTTAAAAAAAATCAAGGACCCCCCCCGTAAATTATTTCCCCGCCATTTTTTAAAATGAAATTTTGGGAAAAGAAAAAATTTGGGTTTTAACCCAAAAATAAAATTTTCCCCCCAAAAAAACAAAAAAACTTTTGAAAATTTTAGTAAAAAAAAAACAATCCCCACCCACGGGAGTGTTTTTCTCAACTATCAAAATTGAGAAATAAAAGACACAACTTGTGTATCAGCGAACTCAACGATACGATGTGTGACGCCGTGTTCACACTTCACTCTGAAAACCGGGTAAGTGTTTATTGTTTGGAGTTCAAAGCAAGAGGCTGCCATGAATGACCTTGCGTAAGTCGTTCCCGATTGCCTAAGTTTGCACCTGTTGCATCCTGTGACGTAGAGAGAAGTTTTTCGCAATACAAAAATGTGCTTGTCAAAAACCGACATTCATTTAAATTTGAACGTTTGAAAATGTGGATTGTGGTACACTGCAACGGGGTATATAAATGTAATAAGTGGGTAAATCTGAACAATTTGTGTTGTATAATGTTTAATTCAATGTAACTTGTGGAAGAGAGAGAGAGTGAACAGCAACCTTGTGTGCAGTCTCACGGCTAGCTTGGTCAAGAGGGTCGAGCTACCCGCTGGTCTTAGAATGACATTCACTGGTGTGCAAGGACAGTCTAGCGCCACCTATTGTATTTTTACAAGTAAGTTCAGTTAATGCTTTTGCTACATGTGCGAACCTATTCACATGCCTTCTGTAGTACCCAGAAATACCTAGGAACGATCGTACCTGAGTCACTGTTGTTGGTCGAGGGTAGTTTTGTATTGTTGATATTTTATTTGGGTCAGGGGCTACACCTTCGCTTGAAATTACATGGCCAAGGTAGTCAACCTTCGGCTGCATGAAGTGACATTTTTCCAGTTTTAGTTTGAGAGAGGCCCTCTTAATACGTTCGAATACTTCCCGTAAGCGTTCTAGATGCTCTTGAAAATTACGTCCGAACACAATTATGTCATCGAGGTAAACCAAAATTCCTGTTCCTACCATGCCTGAAAATACAGTATCCATGAGCTTCTGAAAACAAGCAGGGCTTGATTTCAATCCATACGGCAGGCGACGACACTGGAAGTGGCCAGTCTGGCACGTAAACGCGGTTTTATGCCTGTCCTTGGGGTGTATTTCGATTTGATGGTAAGCTGATTGAAGGTCGAGGGTCGTGGAAACAGCGCGAACCAGAAAGTTGATCTATTGTGTCTGTTATATTAGGCAACATGTAACTTGATCTTGGGATATCTCATTAAGAGCACGAAAGTCCAGAACTAGGCGAATAAAGGTGTCCCATCTGCCGTATTTCTTGGGACTAATAAACAAGGACTGCTCCATGGTGATAGTGAGTGTTCGTATACTCCTTCCTCTATTCCCTGTTCAATTTGTTTATTTAGTTCTGTTCTAAGAGCATGTGGAAATCGATATGGGGCTCTTTTTACAGAAGGTTATCCCCTGTGTAGATCCTATGTTTGATTAATGGAGTAACTGGTATGGGTTCACCTGGTTTATAGAATAATATCAGAATATTCTTCAATTAGCCCCTTAACTTCGTCTTGTTCATCTTTCCCCAAATGGTCTAACGATACCTTGTTTAGTAGGTCCTTGTTATGAGTTGCCCTATGGTTATCTTGTGTGTCTAGTGGATGGCATGGACTATCTCCTGGATTGACGTCATATAGGTCACTAAGTGTCCCTATAACGGTTTTAGCTGGTATGGTAACGTCACACTCAGAAACGTTAATTAGCTTGATTTGAATGGCTTTGTTTGTGCGCTCATGTACTAGTGTCCTTGCACTTAGTATACCATGTATCAAGATGACTTCTGGTTCTACAATAACATCTCTTAATTGTCCAGTCTTGTCCATTAGATCCGATTGTTTACCTTCACATAGAAATTCACACCTGGCAGGTATAACGGTATCTCTCACTAATTGCACTACGATTGGTTTATTGTTTTGCGATGTATCAACAGAATGTTTATCCAATTTACTATCGTTTTGAATTTTTGTGTTAGAGCCTCCTTTTGTTCTATTATGCTCACGTACATTATTTTTATTCCCCCTTTTGTGGCTAATTTTGTTTTTGTTTCTGCTTACTCTTGATTCTGTTTCTTGTTGTCTCGTAAAGGTTGTGTTTTTATTTAGTGAAATTACTCGTGTTGTCTTCATTAATGGTATTTCGTTATCACCCTCCCTTAAAATGTTCTCACTCACAATGACATCTACTTGAAATTTATTAATGAAATCTAGACCTAGAAGTCCTCCAGTTTCCATGCATAGGTCATCATCACACACTATAAAGTTATGTTTATAAACTTTATTTCCAAGGCCTAGCTGTAGGTTCACTATTCCCCTTACAGGTATAGAATGACCAGTCACACTAACAATGTTTTTATTTCCATGAATAAATGAAATGTTTCCTCCTTTGAGAGCACTCTTTGACACTAACGAAATCGCGGCACCGGTATCAACAAGCAACGATAACGTTTGTACCTGTCCTTCAACGTTATGAATCCTAGATATGAGCGCAAACAAGGCTACGGTAACTTTTCAAATAATAACCCGCGTACACACAATGGCTTGGTACTGAAAATCAGTCAGGGTAGGTGTTTCCTACCAGGTACATCACTACAAGAGGGTAGGTGTTTCCTCCTCGCACACAGCACTGGTCTTTCCTGTGCCACTACACATAGAGCTGGTCTTTCCGCTCGATCCAATGGGAGCAGGTTTTTCCGCTCTTGCACAGAGACAGGTTTTTCCTTCTCTTACATACATGTAGGTTTTTCCTACAGCAACATTCGGGAGCAGGTTTTTCCGCTCTTGCACAGAGACAGGTTTTTCCTTCTCTTAAATACACGTAGGTTTTTCCTACGGAAACAATCATTACACTGGATCTATCATTACATCTCTCTCACTCTCTTTGTGTAACTCGAATGTGTATATCGTAATTATATTTGGTGTGTCTAATTAATTATTTCATTTTAAGTGTCTCGTGTAACTGCGATTAAAATAAATATTATGTATCACTCTAAATGCGTGTGTTAAGTGTTTCATTCAATAATCCAAAACCTTTTTACATAAGAACACAAGTTAGTCCAAGATGATATTAAAAAGTGACAATGTTACAAACTGCTACAACATGTTCAGCAACAATAAAATTGTTTTAGTGTGCCAAATGTGCCAGTAGTGCCAACATATTTTTTTCTTTCTGGTATTATATTGCACATGACCTGATTTGATTCATTTATGCTCATTTTGTGCTGGGAAGACTTGACTGACAGTACGTAAACAATATTTTGTTTAAGCACTTTATTTTGTATTTTTAAGCAAATATTTTTGTATTTTTAAGCACATATTTTTATGTTTTTAAGCAAATATAAAATACTTATTTTGACTTTTTAAGCAAAATAAAAATCCGAGTCCTAGTCATAATCCACTTAAAATCTGTTTAACTATAAGGAGGACAATAAATAAAGCAAAGTACATAAATGCAGCCACAACATCACCAACCAATTATCCGAAGAGACCCCCGGAAAGCTTAGCGATAATAACTGGGAGAGTAGAAGCAACTAGTACAGATAAAACCCTCTCCGCTATGAATCCACAATAATAATGACAATAATGTATAACTATGTCTCCCTGAAAAATATTCACGCTTCGCCACTGCAGTTGATATATATGTTACTAACAGACAAGTACAAAATTAATATATCTTAAACTTTTCGTACCTTGAATAGCTAGTATCTTTTTCGGAGAAAGTTGGGGCTTTGCTGGCTACCCCTTCTTCCGTGGGCATACCTTCCCACACATGGAGCTGCGAGCCAGCCTGGTTTTGCCGAAGACACTTTCCCCTATGTGCTTGACGAACATCAAATTGGAGTAGGAAGTCAATTCCGCACTCTCAACGACTTGTTTCGGCAGCCAAATCCCACGTCCTAAGTGAACCTGTTAGCAAATACAATCGGTTGTAAATTGGAAGAATATCTTTATCGTATAAAATATAAGTTAGTATGTGTTATAATTATTTGCAATTAAGAAGTTAGTAAAAATATTTCATTCTTTAAATTTAAAAAATCGTATTTGCAGTATACCACTATAGTGGTAGCGGTACACGACATGAAAAACGATAATACTGCACTTTTTGAACACGGTTTGCCGCTTTGCACAGTTGTAGGTGGGACCAAAAGTAATATTTAAGGATGTGGAGGCACTCGAAATTTCCCTTAGAATTCAAAATGGCGACCATTTTTCAAAACGATGTCCTCAGATACAAAAACTCTTTTGATGTGTTTAATAAATCATGTTTGGTATCGTTTTCGTATATTTCCGACTCGAATAACTCGAAAATAATGTCAAAATAAAAATCTGGGTGAAATTCTAGAAGTTTAACATCTATTTAGTAGTATTTTCAAGATAATCTTCTTAGATTGGGTCCGACGTAGAAACCCCTCTACCCTACCCCTGTAATTGCTTCTAGCATTAAATTATGATGATTATTGGATGAGCGTAGCGAGCGAAGCGAGTGAAGCGAAGACTTCAATTTCACTGACCCCCAAAAAATTTAGCTCGGGTGTTTTTTTGTTTGTTTGTTTTTTTTTTTGTTTTTTTTTCCGTCTGTTTGTTCGCTCTCTACCGGGCAAACGGCATGTGCGATCTTGATGAAAATTTGACAGGACCTTCGAAATCTCTGAACTTAGACTTGCCACGTTTTTGGGTACAATCGAAGAAATATTTCTCATGAATATCGTACTTTTACGATTTTTTTCGATTTTTTGTGCGATATTTTCGTGCCATTTGGGCCAATTCTGACCAAACGGGTTAGGCTACAACGTTCATATTACACATGAACATTAAGGTTATGGTGATGTAGTACATTTTGAAAGAAAAAGTTGAAAAAGTTAGCCAGAATCTATAGAAATAAAGCTTTTAATATAAGTTTTTTGATTTTTGTGCGATATTTTCGTGCCGTTTGGGCCAATTCTGACCAAACGGGTGGGGCTACAACGTTCATATTATACATGGACATTAAGGTTATGGTGATGTAGTACCTTTTGAAAGAAAAAGTTGAAAAAGTTAGCCAGAATCCATAGAAATAAAGCTTCAAATATAAGTTTTTTACGGTAAATAATACCAATTGACAAGAAACAAAAGAAAGTTGACAACATTCACCTACAATGCGTAGGCAGCAAAACAAAGCACTTGCAAAAGTAAAGATATCCCACGCAAACTAAAAACTTTAAAAAGCTCATCCATCAACGCGGCGGGACTTTAGCGTTTTCCTAGTAATGTTTAATTTAAAACCACAATTCATTTTTTACATTTATTGGCCAGTCTTTGCTGCGGCAACCAGAGGTGTTCAACAGGTGGTTAATGATTATTGTGCTGATTAATATGCTGCTCTTTTTTTAACACGGTTTGGCACTTGGCTCAGTTGAAGCTGGTACCCAAAAGATTTTTTTAAGATGTGGAGTCAATAAAAATTCCCTTCGAATCCAAGATGGCGGCGATTTTTTTAATGTTGACCTTAGTAACAAAATTCTTGCAGTTTTTCAAATTCATCTGTGTTTGGGACTCATTTTCGTATGTAAGTGACTCTCAGAATACAAATATTACTTCAATATTAAGTAAAACTAGGAAAACGCTAAAGTCCCGCCGCGTTGAAGTATGAGCTTTTTATAGTTTTTAGTTTGCGTGGCATATCTTTACTTTTGCAAGCGCTTTGTTTTGTTGCCTACGCATTGAAGTGATTTTGTCAAGTTTCTATTGTTTCTTGTCAATTGGTATTATTTACCTTAAAAAAACTTATATTAAAAGCTTATTTTTATGGATTCTGGCTAACTTTTTCAACTTTTTCTTTCAAAAGGTACTACATCACCATAACCTTAATGTCCATGTATAATATGAACGTTGTAGTCCCACCCGTTTGGTCAGAATTGGCCCAAATGGCACGAAAATATCGCACAAAAAATCAAAAAACTTATATTAAAAGCTTTATTTCTATAGATTTTGGCTAATTTTTTCAACTTTTTCTTTTAAAAAGCAATACATCACCATTTCCTTAATGTCCATGTGAAATATGAACGTTGTAGCCCCACCCGTTTGGTCAGAATCGGCCCAAATGTCACGAAAATATCGCACTAAAAATCGGAAAAAAAAAAACCGTAAAAGTACGATATTCATGAGAAATATTTCTTCGATTGTACCCAAGAACGTGGCAGGTCTAAGTTCAGAGATTTTGAAGGTCCCCTCCTATTTTCATCAAAATCGCATGTGCTGTTTGCCCGGTAGAGAGCGAACAAACAGACAAAAATACAAACAAACAAAAAACAAAAAAACAAAAAAAAACACCCGAGCTAAATTTTTTGGGGGGTCAGTGAAATTGAAGTCTTCGCTTCACTCGCTTCGCTTGCTACGCTCATCCAATAACAAAAAATTGAGAAATTGAGTATTTTGTAGAATTTAACTCAATACTGGAGTTTACTTGGCCTGTGTTACTTTGTGACGTTGTTAAGAGGAGTCTTTGAGGCTGGCTCGGAGACGAGTTTAAGAACTCAGTTTTCTGTTTTCTTTCTTTCGGGGTAAACGGTTAATAACGTCGGAATAATATTTCACACGAACTTTTATTAAGAAACATTCTAAAGAGATCCAGTACGCGTATCCCTTAATTCAATTATTAATTTGAATACCGGTACACAAATCGTAAAATCTCCTAATTTACTAAATTTTGATGAACTTCGGGAATTTATTAAAAAGTGTGCAGATTATTTAACGCATATTTGAATACTGGATATCAACGGTTTAATCAATGTGAACTAGCAGGCAAATTTTGGTTTCATCGTTATATAAACGGTTTGATGAAAATTTTCTAGAATTGAAATCTATATTTTGGATTTACCATTTTTTTTTACGCGTTTTGGACTTATGTCTAGCAATGACCTTTTTGGCTCATTTTTTTGCAACCAAGTGTGGAAAATTACATAAAAGTACTTCATTAACAGCATGCAAAATTTGGTAATATATTACCAACCGTTCAGCATAATTAATCATCAATTCCAGCAGGGGCGCAACTTTTCAGAACGGACTGTGGGTGCTCAAACTTAAGAAAAACTATGGGGTAGAGCAGTGGCGGCTCTGGGGTAGTTTTACTGGTGAGGTTAAATTAATATCCCGGAGGTAGAAAATTTGGGGACCATACGGGGGGCTCGGGGGGCGGGGCAAAGCCCCCCAACAATAGCGCTTCAGGCGAAAATTTTGAAAATCAGGTGTTTAGAGTGCGTTTGGTGCGTTTTAGAAAAAAGTTGTGGGCTGAATGCAATTCCAAACTAATGTAACTTTTTGGGCAGTCAAAACTGGAAACCCACCAAAAGAAGTGATTCACTGAGGTGTAGATATATTACATCCCCGCTAGTGGTTGGCACTGGGGGTTTTGCGGTAGTTTCGAATCAGCCCGACTACAATGTTTGTCACATTGAAAAATAAATCTGCATATATACCTTTCAATTTCGTATGTGTGGGATGCGCAGAAGAACTACCGTTTGTGATGATGATTTTGTGATGATTTATTTGTGGGGGGGTGCACAGCTTCTCCCACAAATCTATCTCGTGGGTGCTTTGGCCCTCCTGCACCCACGGAGCTGGCGCCTATGAACACCTGAGTGCGCGCATTTGAGTTGGGCCATGCAAGCTCAGCAAATTTTAGTCCAATGGCCACTTAAAAATGGTAGCTATAACCTGTACAAAGAATCTCTCAAACTCATAGTTCCTTGGTTTTTTTGTTTTTGATCACAAACATTGCTCTCGCTGGTTGACAAAACATTTAAAAAGCCCTTGAAGAGCTCTCAAAAACAGCTCACAGCTTCACCGTGAGTTCTGTAGTAGAAACTATATAATCTACAAGACTCCCAGACCATTCTCTGCCCTTGCCGTAGATAAAGCACAACGAACAAAATAATGTGGTGTAGTGGGCCAAAACAGAAGATCCCGTGGCTCTTTGGAGGTGTCAGTTGCATGTCCTAAAGTCTGCAGGTTTACACAGTGAATTTATTCCCGCACAAGATGAAACCAAGTATTCTTCGACAACATGACCCATTACTCAGATACCAGACTTTATGTTTAGGGAAGACACTTGCGCTCAGATTTCAGATTTCAGATTCAGATTTAGCACGCTTTTATTCAACTTCATTGATACAGATAATACATTACATAGAAAACAAACATTGATTTACATAATATGAAGGTGAATGCCCACATGAGAGAGGCTTGTGTGTGGACGCATAATATTTTGTGGCAATTCAGGTTTAGATGGCAGATGACGTTGAATCTTGGTATGAAAACCTAATTTTGTAGTATTTAATCAAAAATATAAATGTATGTGTATAAATAAAGTATATACTGTATAAAATTTTTATAAATGGTACCACTTTTAGTGGGTATTATGTAAGCTAGGTACTTATTTTTTTAAAAGTCGATCCTTAATGTTTTCATTTAACAATATTATTTATTGATTCATAGCAAGTTGTCGACTTAAAGACAGTTTCTAGAATTGGTAATACGTTTTTTGAATTAAGCGAATATATTATAGTAATTGAAAAGCCCCGGGGGTTAGTAAGCAGGGAAGGTGTTGACACATTAAACTCTCCTTGTAGATTTATGGCATCAATCTGTATAAGGTTGTTAAGGAGATATACTATATAGTGAACTTAATAACTATACTTTCAAACCCTTAAAAGACAGTGAAGAAAAAGATCTTCACGGCTAAACTAAAAATTACGGTCTGCAGGCAACAAGAAAAAGAAGTGTGATGACTGATGAGCAGCTTTCTCTAAACTATTCATTTCAAGTTAGCACAGGGAAATTGAATTAGATGACTTTTTTCCGCACGAAAATCAGGCTTGTCCCCCTTCGATTTCAAAAAAATGGTGAGCTGCGCATAGGTAAAAAAGGCAAACTGACATTAGCAAATCAGAGGGCTTTCACGCATTCACTGATTGTGACACAGTGTTGCTTTAAATCCAAAGGCAAGCGTTCTGCCCAAAAGAGCAGTGTGTGAAGTTAGTGAAGAAGCGGCATAGAAGTAATAAATTTCATTAAACAGAAAATCTTAAATACATACCTATATCCTTTACTAAATACCTATCAATTAGTCGATTTGTGATAATAGCAGAAGTGAATTTGTAAACTGTACGTATCGTTAATATTTTGAGCTCAATTCGTGTTCTCTGGCTCAAATTCATATGGAACTGACACCAAACATAAAAATTATTTGTCGTTTTTGAGCAAAATTTAGTGTTCAAAGGTCATTTTTTAAAAAAAACGCCGCCATTTTGGATTCGAAGGGAATTTTAAAGCCTCTACATCTAAAAAAAATCTTTTAGGTACCAGCTTCAATGAGCCAAGTGCCAAACCGCGTTAAAAAAAAGCAGATATTAATCAGAACAATAATCATTAACCACCTGTTGAGCACCTCTGGTTGCCGCAGCAATGACTGGGCAAAAAGTAAAAAAATGAATGTCGGTTTTAAATTAAACATTTAAATCAGAATAATTTTATGCTTGAAGCATTTACAAGGGTAGGGTAAAGGAGGGTTTTTATGTGGACCCAAAATTTTGAAGATTTTCTTTAAAATACTACTAAATAGATGTTAAACTTCTAGAATTTCACCCGGATTTTTTTTTTTGACATTATTTTCGTGTTATTCGAGTCGGAAATATATGAAAACGATACCAAACATGATTTATTTTGACACGTCAAAAGAATTTTTGTATCTGAGGGAAAATCGTTTTTAAAAATGGCCGCCATTTTGAATTCTAAGGGAAATTTCGAGTGCCTCCACATCTTTAAAAATTACTTTGGTCCCAAACCCACAACTGTGCAAAGTGGCAAACCGTGTTCAAAAAGTGCAGGGATTTTTTTGCGTACCGCTACCACTACTAGTAAAATAACTGATTTTTATCATAAAACAAAAACCATCATAAATGTGGGCAAATATCACATTCTGAGAAAACAAACAAACTAATATTGGCAACATTGAATTTCAATTATTGACTTTACCTATTTTTCGTTAGAAAACATTAATATTGTATTTGATTTACTTGGGGCAATATTTTTGACTTGAGGATATCAGCCTAGGCAAATTTTAAAAAAAAGTATTGTTTTGACATCTATATGTCAACCCCTTGCCGCCATATCCAATAATAATTATTTAAATATCACATGTTATTGGATGAGGTATAGACGGAGAGCCAGTGACAGTTTCTATTGCCTCATAAGGTACATATGTTTTGACTATTAAAATATATGCGGATTTTTATGAGATTTTACAAAAACCCGCGTCTTACGCGCCAACTCGGGGCGTTTGGGCCTCATTGGGCCCAAAAAAGGCCAAAAAGGGCCGTCTATTACCTATAAGGTACAAAGTGAGACTAAACGCCATTATATGCGGAAACTTGTCTGGATTTGGGAAACCCTACGTAAAACGCCCTACTTGGGGGCCTTTACCGAACCAGACGCCCCTAAAAAGGGCCCAAAAAAGGGCCCTTTTATTACCTCATAAGGTACATGATTTAAACCAACGCCATTTTGTGCTATGATGTGTACAGATTACGAATATATAATAAGACGGTGTTTTTGGGGGCTTTTTGCGTTTCAGACGCCCTTTTTTGAAAAAGGGCCCTTTTTAACAGACGAGGTACACACTTGAAAAGGTGTCAAACGAACCGGGATGATGTACAGAGTTCAAAAAGTATAACAACATGACTTTAGAGGACCCTACACCCAAAATACGCCCCCAAAAAGGGCCAAAAATGGTCGTCTATTACCTCATAAGGTACATGATTGAAAAAAACGCCATTTTGTTCTTTGATGTGTGGCAATTACGAAATATATATAATAAGACGCGTTTTGGGGGGGCTTTTTGCGTTTCAGACGCCTTTTTTTGGGAAAAAGGGGCCCCTTTTTTTTCCCACGAGGGACATGCT
>JAMZAV010012350.1:0-14223 GCA_024449915.1 Sweltsa coloradensis | reverse complement strand
GCGCCTCCCCTTAATAATCCCTTAACCAACCGAGTTAGCTTTGTGATCGATATACTCTTAATATTAACTAATATAAGTTTTTTAAACCTACTTATACATGAACCCATCCATTAAAACGGGACTAGGATCTTGGATTCTAGTCAACTGGCCGATCTCCCCATTAATAATCCCTAACCAACCGAGTTAGCTTGTGATCGATAAGTTTACATCTAATATAATAATATAAAGTTTTTTAAACCTAATTTAACCTGCAACCACATCCATGAAAATGCGCCCTAGGAATCTAGATTCCTTCGTTATTAACTGTGTTACCCTTAAAGAATTCCTCACCAACCAAATTAGCTTGTGATCGCATATTACTCTTAATATAATAATATAAAGTTTTTTAAACTAACTATAACCTGAACGACCATCCATTAAAATGCGACTCGGAATTCTAGATTTTAGTTAAATGATGTTACCCTTAAGAATTCCTCAAAACCGAGTTAGCCTTGTGCATAGATATTACTCTTAATATAATAATATCAAGTTTTTGTAAACTACTATAACCTGAACGCTCCATCAAAATGCGCTAGCGAATCTGTGTTTCAGCTAACTGCCGCTCCCCCTAATAATCCTAACCAACCGAGTAAGCTTGTGCATCGAATATTACTCGTAATAATAATAATAAAAGTTTTAAACTACATACCTGAACGCATCCATCAAAAGGCTAGGAATCTGGATTCTAGTGAACTGCGCTCCCCTAATAATCCCAACCAACTGAGTTAGCTTGTGCACGATACGTACTCCTAATATAATCAATATAAAGTTTTTTTTTTTTTTTTAAACTACTATACCTGAACGCCATCTCATCAAATATGGCATAGGAATCTGCAATAGATTTAGCTTAACTGCACGCTTCCCCTTAATATTAATTCCCTAACCAACCGCAAGGCTAAGTACAGCCTTGATGATGATATTACTCTTAATATAATAATATAAAGTTTTTTAAACTTCTGATACATTAATTCCAACTGAACGCCCATCCACTTAAAAATGGCTAGAAATCTGGATTCTAGTTAACTGCCCGCCTCCCATTAATAATCCCTCCCCAACCAACCGAGTTAGACTTTTGTATAAACGATATTATCTTAATATATAATAAAAAGTTTTTCTGTTTTTTATTAACTATATACCTCTTTTCAACGCCATCATCAAAATGGCTAGGAATCTGGAGATTCCTATGGTAACTGCGTCCCCCTAATAATCCCCTAACCAACTGAGTTAGCTTGTGATCGATATTACTAATTAATATAATAATATAAGTTTTTGAAACTACTTATACCTGAAGCATCTCATCAAAATGGCTAGGAATCTGGATTCTAGTTAACTGCCGCTCCCTTAATAATCCCGAACCAACCGAGTTAGCTTGTGATCGATATTACTCCTTAATATAATAAATATAAAGTACCAAATAACATGTTTTTTCAATTACATACCTGAACCCAGCCATCAAAATGGCCCTAGCGAATCTGGATTCTAGTTAACTGTGCTCCACTTAATAATCCCTAACCAACCGAGTTAAGTTGTGATCGATTAGACTGCTTAATATAATATTATAAAGTTCTTTTAAACGAGCTTACCATGAACCATCCATGAAAATGGCTAGGAATCTAGATTCTTCGTCTAACTGTGTTACCCTTAAGAATTCCCCCTCCACCAACCAAATGAGCCTTGTGATCGATATTACTCTAAATAAATATATATAAATATAAAGTTTTTAAACTACTTTATACCTGAACGCATCCATTAAAGATTAGGCCTTAGAAATCTGGATTACTAGTTAATCATGTGTTACCCTTAAGAATTCCTCACCAACCGAGTTAGCTTGTGATCGATTTTACTCTTAATATAATAATCTAAAGTTTTTTAAACTTTTACCTGAACGCATCCATTAAAATGGCTAGGAATCTAGATGTTAGTTAACTGTGTTACTCCTTAAGCAATTCCTCACCAACCGAAGTTAGCTTAGTGATCGCATTTACTCTAAGATAATAATATAAAGTTTTTAAACTACTATACCTAGAACGCATCCATCAAAAAACCCATTGGGCCTAGGAATCCTGGCATTCTAGTTAACTGCGCTTCCCCTAAGAATCCCTAACAACCGAGTTAAGCTTGCTGATCGATATGACCTTAATTCATAATAATATAAAGTTTTATTAAACTACTTATCCCTTTGAACCCATCCATCAAATAGCGCTAGGAAATCTGCGAATCTGGATTCTAGTTAACTGACCGCCCTCCCCTAAATAATCCCTTAACCACCGAGTTAGCACTTGTGATCGATCATTACTCTTAACTATAATAATATAAAGTTTTTGTAAACTACTTTACCTAAACCATCCATGAAAATGGCCTAGCGAATCTAGGATTCTTGTCTAAACGTGTTACATATAAGAAATTCAATCACCAACCAAATTAGCTTGCCTGATACGATACATTACTCTCTAATATAATAATCATAAAGTTTTTAAAACTACTATACCTGAAACGCATCCATCAATAATGCGCCTTAGAAATCTGGATTCAAGCTTAACTGCGCCTCCCTTAATATCCTAACCTACCGAGGTAGCCTTGTGTATCGCATATTACTCTTAATATAACAATATTAAAGTTTTTTAAACTTTCTTTACACTAGAAACCTCCATGAAAATGGATAGGCCAATTAGATTCTAGTTAACTGTGTTACCCTTAAGAATCTCCTCACCAACCGAGTTAGCGTCGTGATCGATATTCAAATTTTAATAATCTTAATATAAATAATATAAATTTTTTTAAACTACTATCACCTGAACGCATCCATCAAAATGGCCTAGGAATCTGCGATTCTACGCCTTAACTGCGCTCCCCTTAATAATCCCTAACCAATTGAGTTAGCTTGTGATCGTATTTCTCTTAATATAATAATATTAAAAAAAAGTTTTTAAACTACTATACTCTGGAACGCCCATCATTAAATATGGCTAGGAATCTAGATTTTAGTTAACTGACTGGTCTACCCTTAAGAACACAAACAATGAATTCCCTCACCAACCGAGGGTAGCTTGTGATCGAATTACTCTTAATATAAAAATATAAAGTTTTTATAAACTACTTATACCTGAACGAAATCCATTAAAATGGCCTAGAATCTGGATTCATAGTTAACTGCGCTCCCTACATAATAAATCCCTAACCAATCGAGTATAGCTTGCTGCATCGGCATATTACTCTAATATAAAATATAAAGTTTTTAAAACTTACTTATACCTGAACCATCCATCAAAAGGCTCAGGCGAATCTAGCATTCTCAGCTTCAACTGACGACATCCCTTAATAAGCCTAACCAACTCGAGTTAGCTTGTGATCGATATACCTCCTATTATAATAATAATAAAGTTTTTTAAACTACTTTACCTGAACCCATCCATGAAAATGCGCTAGGAAATTACGATCTTGCCGTTAACTGTGTTACCTGTAAGAATTCCTCACCAACCAAATTAGCTTGCTGCATTCCGCCATATACTTTTAATATAATAATATAAAGTTTTTTAAACTACTATACCTGAACCCATCCATAAAATGGCTAGAGATCTAGTTCTATAATTAACTTTTACGCTATCCCTTAATAATCCTAAACCATCTGAGTTAGCTTGTGATCGATATTACCTTAATATAATAATATAAAGTCTTTCTAAACTACTATAACTAACCTGACGCATCCATCAAAATGGCTAGAAATCTGGATTCTAGTTACCTGCGCTCCCCTTAATAATCCCTAACCAACCCGAGTTAGTTTGTGATCGATTTTACTCTTCATATATAATTAAGTTTTTTTAAACTTCTTTACCTGAACTCCAAAAACAAAAAAAAAACCCATCCATGAAATGGCTAGGAATCTAGATTTTAGTTAACTGTGTTACCCTTATGAATTCCCTCACCAACCGAGTTAGCTTGTGATCGATATTTCTCTTAATAAATATATAAGTATTTTAAAGTACTATACCTGAACGCATCCATTAATATGGCTAGGAATCTGGATTCTAGTTAACTGCGCTCCCCTTAATAATTCCCTAACCAACCGAGTTATCTTGTGATCGATATTACTCTTAATTAATAATATAAAGTTTTTTTTAACTACTTACCTGAACCCATCCATGAAAATGCTAGATCTAGATTCTTGTTAACTGTGTTAGCCCTTAGAATTCCTCACCAACCAAAATTGCTTGTGATCGGGGGGGGATATTACGCTTAATATAATAATAATAAAGTTTTTTAAAACTACTATACCTGAACGCATCCATCAAAATGGCTTAGGAATCTGATTCTAGAGTTGAACTGCGCTTCCCTTTAATAAATCCCTAACCAATTGAGTTAGTTGTGATCGAAATTCTCTTACTTATAATAATATAAAAGTTTTTTAAACTACTAATACCTGAACGCATCCATTAAAATGGCTAGGAATCAGATTTTAGTTAACTGTGTTACCCTTAAGAATTCTTTACCAACCGAGTTAGGTGTGAACGATATTACTCTTAAATATAATAATATAAAGTTTTTTAAACTACTATAACCTGAAACGCATCCTCAAAATGGAGGAATCTGGATTCTAGTAACTGCGCTCCCCTTAATAATCCCTAACCAACCCCGAGTAAGCTTGTGATCGGATATTTACTTCTTAATCTAATTTATGAAAGTTTTTTAAACTACTTTACATGAACCCATCCATGAAAAATGGGTAGAAATCTGGATTCTAGTTAACTGTGTTACCCTTAAGACATTCCTCACCAACCGAGTTAGCTTGGATCGTTTTACTTTAATATAATATTAAAGTTTTTTAAAACTCTATCCCTGAACGCATCCATTAAAAATGGCTAAGTAATCTAGATCTGTTAACTGTGTTACCCTGTAATACATCCCCTTGAATGTAACCAACCGAGTTAGCTTGTGATCGATATACTCTTAATATAATACTATACGTTTTTTATAACTACTATAAACTGAACCCATCCATCAAAATGGCTAGGAACTCTGGATTCTAGTTAGACTGCGCTTCCCCCTTAATAATTCCTAAACCAACCGAGTTAGCTGTATCGAATTTCTCTTAATATAATATATACAGTTGTTTTTAAACACTCAACACTTACCTAAACCCATCCAGAAACATGCAGGATCTAGATTCTTTGTTAACTGTGTTACCTTAAGAATTCGCTCAACCAGCCAATTATCTTGTGATCGGGATATTACTCCTTAATATAATAATAAAGTATTTTAAACTAACTATACCTGAACGTATTCATCAAAATGGCTAGAAATCTGGATTCAAGTTAACTGCGCTCCCCTTAATAATCCCTAACCACAAAAAACCCCCGGAAGGGGTTTTAAGCTTGTGATCGATATAACTCTTAATATAATAATATAAAGTTTTTTTAACTCTTTACCTGAACCCATCCATGAAAATGGCTAGGAATCTAGATTCTAGTTAACTGTGTTCCCCTTAATAATCCCTAACCAACCGAGTTAGCTTGTGATCGATAATTATCTTATATAATAATTACTAAATTTTTTTAACTGACTTTAACCTGACCCATCCATAAAAAATGGCTAGGAATCTAGATTCTTGTTAACTGTGTTACCCTTAAGCATTCCTCACCAACCAAATTAGCTTGTGATCGATATACTCTTATATAATAATATAAAGTTTTTTTTAAACTACTATACCTGAACGCTCCATCAAAATGGCTAGGAATCTGGATTCTAGTTAACTGCGCTTTCCCTTAAATATCCCTAAACCAATTTAGTTTAGCTTGTGACGAAATTACTACTTAATATAATATATAAAGTTTTTTAAACTAAACTACTAATACCTTGAACGCATATCCCATTAAATGGCTAGGAATCTAGATTTTTAGTTTAACTGTGTTACCCTTAAGAATTCCTCACCAACCGAGTTAGCTTGTGATCGATATTACTCCTTAATATAATAATATAAAAATTTTTTAAACTACTAATACCTGAACGGCATCCATTAAAAATGGATAGGAATCTAGATTCTAGTTAACTGTGTTACCCCTTAAGAATTCCTCACCAACCTAGTTTAGCTGTGTCGATATAACTCTTATATAATAATATAAGTTTTTTAACTACTTTACCTGACTGCTCCAGTAAAATGGCTTAGTAAATCTAGATTCCTAGTCTAACTGCGCTCCCCTTAATAATCCCTAACCAACCGCGTTAGCTTGTGATCGATATTACTCTTAATATAATATAAAGTTTTTTTAAACATACTATACACTGCAGCATCCATTAAAATGGCTAGGAATCTAGATTTTTAGTTAACTGTGTTTACCCTTAAGATTCCTCACCAACCGATTAGCTTGTGGATCGATCTTATCTAATATAATATATAAAGTTTTTTAAACTACTATACCTGAACGCATCCATTAAAATGGCTAGGAATCTAGATTCTAGCTAATTGTGCTACCCTTATAATTCCCTCACCACCCGAGTTAGCTTGTGATCAAACAGATATAACTCTTAATATAATAGATATAAAGTTTTTTTAAACTATATACCTGAACGCATCCATTAAAATGGCTAGTAATCTGGATTCTAGTTTTAACTGCGCTCCCCAGAAAGATCTAATCCCTAACCAACCGAGTTGCTTTTGATTTCGATATTACTCTTATATAATATATAAAGTTTTTTAAACTACTATACCTTGAATAACGCATCCATTAAAATGGCTATGAATCTAGATTTTCCTAGTTACCCTGTGTTACCCTTAAGAATTCCTCACCAACCGAGTTCGCTTGTTGATCGATATTACTCTTAATATAAAAATGTAAAGTTTTTTAAACACTATACACTGAACGCATCCATTAATTGGCTAGAATCTGGATTCTAGTTAAACGGCGCTCCCCTTAATAATCCCTAACCAACCGAGTTAGCTTGTGTCGTATTACGTTCTTTATATAATAGGTGGGGGTATAAAGTTTTTTTAACTACTTTCCTTAACCCATCCATGCAAATGGCTAGGATCTAGATTCTTGTTAACTGTTGTTACCCTTAAGAATTTTCCCACCGAGTTAGCTTGTGATCGATATTTCTCTAATATAATAATATACGTTTTTTAAACTACTATACCTAACGCTCATCAAAATGGCTAGGAATCTGGATTCTAGTTAACATGCGCTTTTTCCCTTAATAATCCTAACAAATTGAGTTTTAGCTGTGATCGATATTACTCTTAATATAATAATAATATAAAAGTTTTTTTAAACTACTATACCTTGAACGCATCTATCAAAATGGCTAGGAATCTTGATTCTAGTTTAACTGCGCTCACCCTTAATAAATCCCTCACCAACCGAGTTAGCTTGTGATCGCTATTACTCTTTAATATAATATTTATAAAGTTTTTTTAAATACTTTACCTGAACCCATCCATGAAATGGCTAAGAATCTAGATTCTTGTTAACGTGTTACCCTTAAGAATTTCCTCACCAACCAAATTGTCCTTGTGATCGATATTATCGTAATATAATAATATAAAAGTTTTTAAACTACTAATACTTGAACGCATCCATTAAATTGGCTAGAAATCTGATTTATTTAACTGTGTTACCCTGTCAGAATTCCTCACCAACCGAGTTAGCTTGTGATCGATATTACTCCTTAATATATATATAAAGTTTTTTTAAACTACTATACCCTGAACGCATCCTCAAACTGGGCCTGGAATCTGGATTCTAGTTAACTGCGCTTCCGCCTTTAATAATCCCTAACCAACCGAGTTAGCTTTGTGATCGATATTCCTCTTATATAATAATATAAAGTTTTTTAACTACTATACCTGCACGCATCATCAAAATGCCTTAAGAAAAAAAAGAAAAAAAAAAAAAAAAAAAATCTGGATTCAAGTTAACTGCGCTCCCCTTAAGAATTCCTCACCAACCAAGTTAGCTTGTGATCGATATTACTCTTAATATAATAATATAAATTTTTTTTAAACTTACTATAACCTGAACGCATCCTACAAAAATGGCAAGGAATCCTATAATTCTCAGTTAACGTGGTGGGGGGGGGGATCGGGGGGGGGAGGGGGGGACCGTTAATATATCCCTAAACCAACGGCGTGAGTGGTAGCTTGTGTTGAGTGGCGATAGGTTACTCTTAATATAATTTAATATAAAGTTTTTTTGCAAACTCTATACCTGAACCATCATTAAACTTTGCTAGAAATCTGGAGTTCTAGTTTTAACTGTGTTTACCCTTAAGGAATTCCTCACCACACGAGTTACTTTGATCGATATTACTCCTTATAAATAATATAAATTTTTTAAACTTCTAATACCTGAACGCATCCATTAATGGCTAGAATCTAGATTTTAGTAACTGGTGTTTACCCTTTAAGAATCCTCCCAACCGAGTTTAGCTGGTGATCGATATTACTCGTTAATATAATATATAAAGTTTTTTAAACTACTATACATGAACGCAATCCATCAAAATGGCTAGGAATCTGGATTCATTAACCTGCGCTCCCTTTAATAATCCTAACCAACCGCGTTATGCTTGTGATCGATATACTCTTAATATTAATAAATATTCAGTTTTTTAAACTACTTTACCTAACCCATCATGAAAATGGCTAGGAATCTGATTCTTTGTTACTGTGTTACCCTTAAGATTCCTCACAACCAAATTAGCTTTGTGAATCGATATTACTCTTAATATAATAATAAAAAAATTTAAACACTATACCTGAACGCAATCCATCAAAAATGGCTAGAAATCTGGATTCCAAGTAACTGCGCTCCCTTAATAATCCCTAACAACCGAGTTAGCTTGTGATAGGGGGGGGGGGGATATTACTCTTAATATAATAATAGAAAGTTTTTTTAAACTCTTTACCTGAAAACCCATCCATGAAATGGCTAGAATCTAGATTCTTAGTTAACTGTGTTACCCTTAAGAATTCCTCACCAACCAAGTTAGCTTGTGATCGATATTTCTCTTAATATAATAATATAAAGTTTTTTTAACTACTATACCTGAACGCATTCATTAAAATGGCTGGAATCTAGATTTTAGTTAACTGTGGTATTAATAATCCCCTAACCAACGAGTTAGCTGTGAATCGATATTACCTAATAATAATAATATAAAGTTTTTAAACTACTATAACCTGAACACATCCATGAAATGGCTCTAGGAATCTAGGATTTAGTTAAACTGTGTTGCTTTAAGAATCCTCACCAACGAGTTTAGCTGGTGATCGATATTATCTTTAATATAATAATATAAAGTTTTTTAAAACACTATACCTGAACGCATCCATGAAAATGGCTCTAGGAAAATCTGGATTCTAGTGAACTGCGCTCCCTTTAATAATCCCTAACCAACCGAGAAGTAGCTTGGCATCGATATTACTCTTAATATAATAATATAAAGTTTTTAAACTTACTATACTGAACCCATCATGAAAATGGCTAGAAATCTGGATTCTAGTTAACTGTGTTAC
Source organism: Sweltsa coloradensis (assembly GCA_024449915.1). Taxonomy (NCBI): domain Eukaryota; kingdom Metazoa; phylum Arthropoda; class Insecta; order Plecoptera; family Chloroperlidae; genus Sweltsa; species Sweltsa coloradensis. Next base: position 4,676 of record JAMZAV010012350.1, on the reverse strand, counting down.
TCTTAAGAATTCCTCACAACCGAGTTAGCTTCGTGATCGATATTACTTTAATTAATATAATAATATAAAGTTTTTTACAACTACTATACCTGAACGCATCTATCCAAAATGGCTAGGGATCTGGATGATAGTTAACTGCGCTCCCCTTAATAATCCTTACCAACCGAGTAGCTGTGATCGATATTACTCTAATATGATAATATAAAGTTCTTTTAAACTACTATACCTGAACGCATCCATGAAAAATGGACTAGAAATCTAGATTCTAGTTAACTGTGTTACATTTTAGAAATTCTCACCAACGAGTTAGCTTGTGATCGATAGTACTCTTAATATAATAAATAAAGTTTTTTAAACTTCTATACCTGAACGATCCATTTAAAATGGCTAGGCATCTGGATTCTAGTTAACTGTGTTACCTTAAGAATTAACACCAACCGAGTTTATGTTGTGATCACGATATTACTCGTAATTATAAAATATAAAGTGTGTTAAACTACTTACCTGAACCCATCCATGAAAATGCAGGAATCTAGATTCTAGTTAACGTGTTTACCCTAAGAATTCCCCACCAACCGAGTTAGCTTGTGATCGATATTACTCTTAATATAATAATATAAAGTTTTTTTAAACACTATACCTGAACGCATCATAAAATGAGTAGAAATCTGGATTCTAGTTACTGCGCCTCCCTTAATAATCCATTACCAACGATTTAGCTTGTGATCGAATTACCTCTTAATATTAATAATATAACGTTTTTAAACACTAGACCTGAATAGCATCATGAAAACTGGCTATTGCATCTAGCTTCTAGTTAACTGTGTTACCCTTAAGAATTTCCTCACAACCGAGTTAGCGTGTGATCGATATTACTCTTAATATAATAATATAAAGTTTTTTTAAACTACTATAAGCTGAACGGCATCCATTAAAATGGCTAGAAATCTGGATTCTAGAGACTGTTGTTACCCTTAAGAATTTCTCACCAACCGAGTTAGCTTGCGATCGATATTACTCTAAAATATAATAATGTTAAGTTTTTAAACTACTTTACCGGAACGCATCCATTAAGATCGGCTTGGAAATCGGGATTCTAGTTAACTGCGCTCCCCTTAATAATCCCTTACCAACCGAGTTAGCTTGTGATCAATTTACTTATTAATATAACAAATAAAGATTTTTAAACTACTATACCTTAACGCATCCATTAAAAATGGCTAGAAATCTGGATTCTTGTTAAACTAGTGTTTACCCTTAAGAATCCTAACCAACCGAGTTTAGCTTTTGATCGATATATCTTAATATAATAATAAAGTTTTTTTAAACTATTACCTGAACCTCATCATGAAAAGGCTAAGAAGCGAGATTCTAGTTAACTGGTAAACACTTAAGAATTCTCACCAACCGATTAGCTTGTGATCGATATTACTCCTTAATAACAATATTAAAGTTTTTTAAACTATATACTGAACGCATCCATCAAATGGTAGGATCTGGATTCTAGTTAACTGCGCTCCCCTTAATAATCCCTAACCAACCGAGTTAGCCGTGATCGATATACTCTTAATATCATAATTGTCATAAAGTGTTTTTAAACTACTTTACCTGCAACCCATCCATGAAAATGGATGAGTGCAAGTTTTAGATTAGTAACTCTGTACCCTTAAGAATTCATCACAACCGAGTTAGCTTGTGATCGATATACTCTAATATTGTAATAAAATAAAGTTTTTTAAACTTCTATACCTGAACGCATCCATTAAAATGGCTAGAATCTGGGATTCTAGTAACTGTGTACCCTTTAAGAATTCCTCACCAACCGAGTATTTTTTTTGTCGTGATCGATATTACCTCTTAATATAAATAATATAGAGTTTTTTAAACTACGATCCCCGAACCCATCCATGAAAATGGCTAGGAATCTGGATTCTAGTTAACTGTGTTACCCTTAGAATTCTCTCACCAAACCGACGTTAGCTTGTGATCGATATAAATCTACTATAATAATATAAAGTTTTTTAAGTACTATACCTGAACGCATCTATCAAAATTGCTAGGAATCTGGATTCTAGTTAACTGCGCTCCCCTTTAATAATCCCTTACCAACCGAGTTAGCTTGTGATCGCTATTACTCTTAATATATCATATAATAGTTTTTTAAACTACTATACTGAACCCCGGCATCCAGTTAAAATGGCTAGAAATCTAGATTTTGTTAACTGTGTTACCTTAAGAATTCCCACCAACCGAGTTAGCTTGTGAGCGATATTACTCTTAATATAAATAATATTAAGTTTTTTTAAACTACTATACCTGAACCGAGCATCATCAAAAATGGCTAGGGATTCTGGATTCTAGTTTAACTGCGCTCCCCTTTAATAATCCTAACCAACGAGTTAGCTTGGTGATCGATATTACTCTTAATATAATACTTAATAAAAGTTTTTTAACTAATATACCTGAACCCATCCATGAAAAATGAGCTAGGAATCTAGATTCTAGTTAACTGTGTCACCACTTAAGAATTCCTCACCAACCGAGTTAGCTGTGATCGATATTACTCTTAATATAATAATTATAAAGCTTTTTAAACTACATACCTGAAACGATCCATTCAAATGGCTAGGAATATGGATTCTAGTTAAGCCGCTTCCCCTTAATAATCCTAACCAAACCGCGTTAGCTTGTGATATCGATATTACTCGTAATAAATAATATAAGTTTTTTAAACTATTTACCTGAACCCATCCATGAAACTGGCTAGGAATCTAGATTCTAGTAACTGTGTTACTTAAAGGAATTCCCCACCAACCGGAGAGTTGTGGAGATGTGATCGATATTACTTCTTAAATTATAATAATATAAGTTTTTAAACTACTATACCTGAACGCATCCATTAAAATGGCCTAGTGTGAATCTGGATCTAGTTAACGGTGTTACCCTTAAGAATGCCTCACCAACCGAGTTAGCTTGTGATCGATATTAACTCTTAATATAATAATATAAAGTTGTTTCCAACTATATACCTGAACGCATCCATTAAATGGGCTAGGAATCTGGATTTAGTAATACTGTGTTTACCTTAAGAATTCCTCACCAAACCGAGTTAGCTTGCTGATCGAATTACTCTTAATATATAATATAAAGTGTTTTTAGAACTACTATACTGAACGCATCTATCAAATGGATAGGAATCTGGATTTAGTTAACTGCGCTCCCCTTAATAATCCTTACCAACCGAGTTAGCTTGTGATCGATATTACTCTTAATATAATAATATAAAGTTTTTTAAACTACTGTATACCTGAAACGCATCATTAAAATGGCTAGAAATCTAGATCTAGTTACACTGTGTAACCTTTAAGAATTCTTCACCACCGAGTTAGGCTTGTGATCGTAGTACTCTAATATAATCATATAAGTTTTTTAAACTACCTATACCTGAACGCATCCATCAAAATGGCTGAGAATCGGAATTCTAGTCAACTGCGACTCCCTAAATAATTCCCTAACCCAACCGAGTTAGCTTGTGATCGATGTTACTCTTTAATATAATAATATAAAGTTTTTTAAACACTTTACCTGAACCCATTCATAAAATGGATAGGAATCTAGATTCTAGTTAACTCTGTTACCCTAAGAATTTCCTCACCACCGAGTTAGCTGTGATCGGATATTTACTCTTAATATAATAATATAAAGTTTTTAAAAAACTACTGTACCTGAACGGCATCCATTAAATGCTAGGAATCTGGATTCTAGTTAACTGTGTTTACCCGTAAGAAATTCCTCACCAACCGAAGTTAGCAGAATGTGATCGATATTAATCGTCAATATAATAATAAAAGTTTTTTAAACTACTATACATGACGCATCCATGAAATGGTAGGAAATCTGATTCTAGTTAACTGTGTACCTTAAGAATTCCTCACCATACCGAGTAGCTTGTGATCGATATTATACTCTATTATATAATAAATAAAGTTTTTTTTAAACTATATCCTGAACGCATCCATTAAAATTGGCTTTAGAATATGGATTCTAGTTAACTGCGCTCCCCTTATTAAATTAAGCCCTTACCAACCATTAGATTGTGATCGATTTACATAATATAATAATATAAAGTTTTTTAACTAATATACCGGAATCGCATCCATTAAAATTGCTAGAATCTAGATTCTAGTTAACTGTGTTAACCTTAAGATTTCCTCACCAATTGAGTTAGCTTGTGATCGATATTACTCTTAACTATAATAAGATAAGTGTTTCTAAACTACTTATAACTGGACGCATCCATAAAATTGCTAGAAATCTGGTTTAGTTAACTGGTGTTTCCCTTAAGAAATTCATCACCAACCGAGTTAGCTGTGATCCGATATTTAATCTTAAATAATAATATTAAAAGTTTTTAAACTACTATACCTGAACGAATCCATTAATACTGGCTAGGAATCTGGATTCCTAGTAACTGTGTTACCCTTAAGAAATCCTCACAAAACGAGTAGATTGTGATCGATATTACTGTAAGATAATGATTATATAAAGTTTTTTTAAACGACATATACCTGAACCCGTCCTTGAAAGTGGCTAGGAATCTAGATTCTAGTAAACTGTGTTACCTTAGAATTCCTCACCAACCGAGTTAGCTTGTGATCGATATTACTATTTAATAT
>JAMZAV010012349.1:0-18698 GCA_024449915.1 Sweltsa coloradensis | reverse complement strand
ACAAAAAAAACATGTTTCCTCCCCAAAGGGGGGCCCCTTTATGACCTAACGGTTGTACATAAAAAAGTTAGTGATTTTATGAAAACAAAGGTCAATGAATGTAGAAAAAATAATATATCCCTTTTCCACGCAATTTGATCTCTCACAAATCAATGAAGAACTTCTTTCATATGATCCCGCGCCCAAACTTTCAAAATATCAAAAACCCCAAAGCCCATTTTTTTAACAATATTTTTTTTTACATCATAACATTTAATTTATTTATTTTTTTTCTTTAAATAATTAATTTTTATTTTGCTATTAAAATCACCAAAATTTTTTTTGTTATTTTACACTTTTTTAGAAAACAAAATAATCATCAAACACACCATTAATCATCTAAATAAAATTTCATTAGGCCCCCGGTGAAGTAAAATATGCCCTAATGGTTGAAGCCCCCCTAGTTTCTCAAGGCACTTTTTTCTTTAAGGTTCAAATTTTTCCCAGAGCATGGCTTGCAAATCGTAAAAGACGATTAAAGGGGAAAAAGTAACAGATATAAGAGCGGAGTTTTTAACTCCCCGAAACTAACCCAGGGGTTTTCCGAGGTCTTTTAACCGGGTTCCCCAACTCGAACCCGAAGTTAAGCAGAATGGGGCCGTGGTCATGGGAGAGGGGGCCGCTCTACCCGAAACTCACGTATACCGCTTTTAGAGCAGAGGGAGGGCAAAAGTAGTGTAACGGTTCGTTTCCTTAAACCGCACGCATCGGGGTTAGGGAGGAACCTAGGGACTTTCAAAAGTTACCCGGTTGTCGAAATGACCGTAAGAACGTGGCCCTGTTATTTTCAAGGGTGGCTACTGCCGGCACGGGTTTCCATATTCCGTTGATTATACCTAAATCTACCATCAATGTAGAGATTAGCCAGAGTGCCTTTGCAGACATTTGATCAATTCATCAATCAAATCATCCCAGAAACAGCGCAAGCTTCCAATTGTCTTAACAAACCTTCATCTTTTTAACAACTTTTCACGACATGACAATCACGAGTGAGAACTATTATTTCCTCCCATAAATGTTTATTCGACCTCATATTCTTCCTTTCACATTTTAAGCATAACAGTAAACCCAACACCATAACTTATCTACAATCATTATTCACCCGAGAAACAATAAGCGTGCGCCAAGGTGGTGAGGCCCTAGTTTCTCGGCCTTTTCTTAATGGTCGTTTTCAAACCATTCACTAAAAATAGGAAAACGCTAAGTCCCGCGCGTGTTGGAGGAGTAATTGTGCCAGACTGCCATGAGGTTTACGCCGATTCGTTTACTGGTAAATCCATTACTTATTCGAAATTTTTTTAAAATTTGACTTAATGAAAATAAAAATAAACTTAATTTTGTTAAGAAATCATATTTACCCTAAAAAAAGTAAAAACTTTTAAAGCAATGGTACAAAATTATTAATTCGCTCAATTTTACACTAGATTAATTCTATGAAATAAAGGTTTATAATGAAATCATTTCAAATTAATACTTGGTAGTGGTTAAGTTAAAGCCTGTTTTAAACTTAAAAAACCCGTAAATTCGATTTCCGAGACTTCCTTTGTTAAGCTCAAATTTCACCGATATCTTAATTCCATAAATTGTTCTCAAAAAATTACAAATCGGCATAAAAAGACGTTAAGTATATTCGAAAATTATAATCCCGAAAAAGCGAACGCGAATCGTTTGTAAGAAAAATTTTCCCTGTTGCCTTTCGACACGGGCAGTTCAATTCAGCAGACGAAGGCCCCATTTCCTCCCAACGAGTATTCGCGCATGGGCCCCTATTCCCTACTACATAATGCCAAACCTAACAAAAAGCTAACCAAAAAAAAAACGGATTGGCTGAAGTGGTGAAATGGACTGCTCGCTCGCTACGCTGAATTCATGAAATAATTGCTTTAAAATACAAATATAAGAAATATATCTATACTTAGTTTTCCTAAACCTTAACCTACCGTTATATTCTGTCATCATCTCATTTTTAAATTATTTTTTTTAACAAAAATGCTTAAAGGTATTAAATTAAAGTTATAGGCATCCATTACTTAAATAAGTTTTAATACCTCCCACAAAACGTTAACCCCAAAAAGATTTGATTGCGGCTGGGGCTATGCCCCAGACCCCGTCCCTCCTCCGCCTCCGTCATTCCCCCATCGGTATGGCGATCCTGTGGCAGTGGAGGATGCAGGGAGCGGTGAGGCGATCGCCACCCCTAAAATGATTCTTTAAAAATAAAATATTTCTAATTATTCTATAATAATAGTTTATTATTTTATCGTGCAAGTCTCTTAAATGTTAAATTGTTGTTAATTGTGTGTAAATGAGTGTCCCAACTGTTAACGCGCCGTACCAAATACAGCCATACAATAATAGAAAGAAAAATCATAAAATCAAATATTGCAAAACTTATTTATTAACTTTCAACTAGGAACGCTCAGTTCGGACGCGTTGATAAGCGAGCACGTGCTATAGCTAGACCCACATTGCTTATTTTTTTTAAATTTTAAATTTTGCTACGTTCCGCTGTCCACAGGGCCATGTTTCCAATATTATTTATTATTGCCAAGGTATTTGGGTAAACCCGTGTGTAAGTAAACCTTTACTTTGTGGATAAAATCCACCGCCATCTAGAGGACCCTTTACTCATTGGGAAAACTAATTTAAACTCTTTGTTGACAAATAATAGACTGCTTCCTCGAAAGTATTTTGATTACTTCTAGGTGGCAGTGCTTTAGAAACTTCGCGAGTCTTTTCGTTGCCATGGCAACGGTTACTTTTGTTATTATGTATTTACATCTACATTACTTATCAAATCAAGATAAAAATTAAAAATATACGTGGACCGGACGGAGATTCTAAATGATTTGGCTATCTCAGATTTTGTCGCCGTTTAGTTTGAAAAAAAAACTTTCGATTAACTTTAATGTTACTTTTTAACTTTTTGAACGATTTTGCCACAAAACTAATGGCATTCAATCGAGAACGAAGCTTGCGGATGGTCAAAATTTCAACTCGATCCGAGCCTCCGTTCGAACGTTAAGGCGAGACATACAAACAAAAAAACAAACAAACAAACAAAAAAAACAAAAAAACAGTGACTAATTTTTCCGGCAGAGTCAAATGGAAACGCTCGCTTCGCTCGCTTAATCACGGGCGGTGCAATATGACCTAACCGTTGACGCGCCCTTAATCGAAATGAACTTTTAAAAAATGCAAATTCCTGTCTGGGTCCGGGGTAGAATTGGCCCAGAGCATGGCTTTGCTAATCATAAAATGCGAGGAAATTGAAAAAAGTCCACCTCCCAAACATCAGCTAGTAAGAAAGGTAGTATATTATTCTCCGAAACTAGAGGCGAGCTCTGGCAATCGGCGTCGGAGAGGAGCCTTTGGCCCTATAGCAGGGGTGTAGGCCTCGTCCATGGCTGTAATTACTAAGTTATTATTATTGCACTTATCTTACTTACTTTTAGGTGATGTACAATCATCCACAAAGAATCAATCAACGTGACATTCGTAGAGGGAGACCAGAAATTGATCTTGATTAACAATAATAACTTTTTGGTTATTGGCTAACCTAATCATTAAGGATAGTTAATCTCTGCTATGGGCGTATCTCGTATCTCCATTTTACATGTTACGTATTATATTTACGAACAGAATTTCGGTGATTATAGTTTCTTTTGAGATTCGGAAACATAATTGTCAACGTAAATATCATTATTCCAAGGCTTTTCTTTCAAATAATTTTTCTCTCAGATCAACGGTTCGAGCCCTGGCGTACGTACAAGTGTGAAATAAGATTTTGAAACTACTGCGGACCCGGCACCTCCACCAAATTCACTCGGAATTTTACACTCTTGGTCTTTCTACTCTTGCCGAGCACCTAGGGATCTGAAACTTTGAAACGATACCCTCGTCTACCGTGTGTTTCGGATTTCCCATGGGGGACGCCTCCAGGTGGGGCCCTTTTTTGCACCGACGCCAGGCGTCGCTGCGTCCGGCGCGGGAGAAAAACCCTTTTTTTCAATTAGAAACTTGAGAATCGTGGCGGTGTAAAATTTCACTTTCCCCAATCTATTTTTACGAAAGCAAATTTTCGTTTTCAAAAACTCCGATTTACCTGGGCCCCCCCCCGCCCCACCAAATTCATCGAAAAATTCACAAGTTGACGCTTAACTTCTCCCCCCTTGCGACCAGCTAGAGGGCTGAAAGTGTGAAGAATATTCTAGGTATACGTTCGGGTTTTTACAAACCAAAGGTCCCGGGTACCGTTTTTTCCCGAGGGGCAGAGCCAAATTTGGGGCCATCCCAAAAGTGCGTGGGGCGTTTGCGGCTGTTAATGATGGAATTACGACTAGTTAAATGTAGTTTTGAGATACACACTATATGGCAAAAGGCAAGAGCAGCAGCATTGGGTCGTGCAATACACCACCAGCCCACCATACCATGGTTTAACTTTCAGATAGTTGTGATCGTTGGGGTGTTGAAAAGTCGGACCCGGGAAATTCCGTGTATCGTTTGTGCCACAAATGTTTTTGCTGAACAAAAAGCTAAAATATTGAATGCCCAATGTTGAAGAGCAAATAATAACTAGATTCTAAATTTCTCATCCAAAAAAAAAAATTTAACAAAATTGAATTTTACATTTACACATTTCTTTAATTTTTTTATTTTCATTCACACATGTACCTTTTTCTTTGCTAACTGTCATCATCATTTTATTTTTTTATTTATGCATAAGAAAAAAATCTAATCATAAAACAACCTTAAAATCATCTCATCAACTTTATTGTCACAGGGGGCGCAATTGACCCAACCGGGTTTAAACGCCCTGTTTCCAGTCTTTTTTAACTAAAAGAGGCATTCGACCGCGACGTGAGAATTCCCCTTTCCTCCCCCCCCTTTCCCGGGGTGGTTCGGACCAGAACCTTCCCCCCTATTACCCTTACCCAGGAGAGAGACGCATTTTATCTATCAGTTTAAGCGCCCCCGCACTTAATGAATAAATAAAAATTGTGTCTTTAGTCAGAGATTTAGATCCAGAGAATGTTCCCTCCTCAGTCTTGTAGCACAAGGATAAAATGATAAACTGTAAGCTTCAGTTCTTGCAAAAGAAACATAGATTGCCACCATCTCACCCCAAAGTCTGGACCTGTTCCTACTTTTGAGAATATTATGCTTAGTGTCAAGATCAACATCGTCCACTAAGCACTTTCTAAGAAACAGCACATCCAATTTTTCTTTCTGAACTTCAATATAAATTGGATAAGCGAAGCGAAGACTTCAATTTCACTTACCCCTCAAATAATTTTGCTCCAATGTTTTTTGTTTTTTTCTGTCTGTTTGTTCGCTCTCTACCGGGCAAACGGCATATGCGATCTTAATGAAAATTTAGTATATTTAGACAGTATATTGGAAAACTCACGACCCAGAAAGTAATTTTGTACAACCCTGAATATAGAATTGCTCTTTTTGTGTGCATATATTATCCTGGACGAACGATTAAGGTAAAAAGTATCAACATAAACACTTTTATGTGGTCTGTTCATGGTGTTAAGACAACAAAATGATAAATTAATTTCAAAGGTCGTGACCCTGATTGACCCCGGTGATCTTGACGTTTGATTATGTATAAAATTCGTGTTGAGTGTTCAAATTCCTTTCAAATGAGTCATCACAAGCTATGTTTACTAGCATTTTGAACGTATTTTAGAAATAAGGGTTCCCCATCTGGGCCCGGGGTAGAATTGGCCCAGAGCATGGCTCTGCTAATCGTAAAAGGCGATTTAAGAGAAAAAGTCCACCTCGCAAACATCAGCTAGTTAGAGGGGTAGTATCTTACTCCCCGAAACTAGAGGCGAGCTCTGGCAATCGTCGTCGGGGACCTTGCTCCCTTCCCTTGACGACCCCCCGGCGATGATGACAATGACACAATGAACGATGACAAAGACGATAACGACCGGGACGTGAGAAACCACCTTCCTCCCTTACCCGTGGCTGGTTCTGACCAGCATGGGCCCCTTCTCCCCACCCCCCTTAGGATAGAGTGGTGCATTATGGCCCAACGGTTGAAGCGTCTCCAAATAAACCAAAAATAAAAATAAGTAAAAATAAGGTCACATGTAACAATTTTGGACACCCCTGTTAAAAATAAAACATTTTTTTAGATTTAAATAATTAAATAGAATTTAAAAACTTAAGACAAACATGTTAAATACCACCCTTTTACTTCTATCAGGCTCACCCCTAGTCTATTTGAAAATAATGTCTATACCCCTAGCTGTGCACCATTGTCACCCCTAAAAGGGTACATTTTTCGATGCGGATTCACCGGAAAAATGACTTTTTGAATTTTTCAGAGTAAATGATCCAAAATTCCCGCTTCTATCACTTACCCCCGAAAGAGACTGTCACAAGCTATGGGCCTATTTAGGTACTAGCATTTTGAATGAATTTTCAAAATAAAATTTTGGGGACCCCCCTTTTTAAAAATAATACATTTTTTAAATTTTTAAAATTTAAATTGAATTAAAATAAACAAAATGTTTAAATACCACACTTTCACTTCTATTTGGCTGATTCTACAAAAAAAAATGTTCACCCTAACATAATTATCATTTTTTCCCCAAAACGGGCAATTTGGGGGCCTTTTTGACTTGATTTTGGAAAACTAAAAATTGTTTTTTCCGGTACATAAAAGAAAATAAAAAAATGTATAAAATGTTTTTTTTTCATTTCTTACACGAATCAAAAAATCAAAAATAGATTTCGTTCAATGTTTGGCCTAAAAAAAAAAAAAAACGTCCGAAAAAAAAAGCACAATTGACCCTTTTGGGACCCTGTACCCCGCACCCCCCTGGCCCAAAAAGTGGATTTCTACTCCAAAAAAAACCACCTAACATAATATAGGGTCTCCATTTTCGCAGGGGGTTGGGGGAGGGTTTCCCCCCCCTGTGTTCTGGTCTAAAGCTTTTGCTCAAAGTCCTATCCTTTTAACAAAAACTTTACAACTTGCAATCATTTCCTAGCTTGGCCCAGAGCAGGCTCTGCAAACGCATTTGGCGAGGAAAAAAGGATAAAGTCCATTCGCAACATCAGCAGTAAATAGTGGAGTATATTGCTCCCCAAATTTGAGGCGACCGGGCATGTCGTCTTTGACCTTCCCTCTTCCCTGGAGCCCTTCTTGATGACGCGACATTACGTAACTCCCGCGTTACGAACACCTCCACTTTCCTCCCCCTCCCCCGTGATGGTTCTGCCCAGATGGGTTTTTACCCCCGTACCCCAGGGAAAAGTGGGTATTATGAACTGACGGTTGACGCGCCCTTAATCCTAAATTTGGTTTTATAAATGAAAATATCAAAACCGTTTTGTTTACCTTAAATGGATAGGACAACTCGAAAAACTTTTTTAAAACTTTTATTCGAAGTAATTTGTTTCACTAAAATTAATTATCTAAACAGTCCCTATTTTAACAAAATAATTTTTTTTATCGCCATAGTCTTAATCATTTCTATTTTTCTTAAGTGAGAAAAACAATTAAAAAAACTACACAAAATTCAGTTTTTAAAAAAGTACAATGCCACGGCCGGCAATATGACTTTCAGTGTCATATTTTCTCACGTCGTCTTGGATCAAAAAAGTTTGTTCATGGAACACTACTCTTCCCGGGAATCCAGGTGGTTTAAAATCTTTTGGGTCTGCAATTACTTTCATTCTGTACGAGCAACATAAATCCACGAACTAGAGGCGAGCTCGGCATCGTCGTCGTGGACCCCTCCCCATCCCCTGAGACCCCCCGAGACCCCAACTGAAACACAAACGAAGACAAGACGATGACGACCACGAGCCCCCGTCGGGGCCCCGGGGTAAATTTTGCCCAGAGCCTTAAAAAAAACTTAAAAACTATTTATGAGGTGTTTTTACCAAAAGAAAAACCAGGAGATGTCAGGAACACCCTACCCCTATATTTAACACAACAAACAACAAACTCTATCAATTTTTTAAACCAAAACATTATCACATGCGGCGCAATGAACCACTTATTGAAGCCCCCTATTTTCCACGGGTTTAAAATTTAATTTGACGCCTAAAGCGTCTGACACTACGAGGACGGGGGGTTTCGTGTCCAGCGAAGGCTGAGTTTTAGTAACTGTCCTGCCCCCTTACTATCACCATATCGTTTAAAACATCAAAAATTTAAAAGTGGAGTCAATTAGAATCGAGCATGTAGCTACGATTTAAAAAATCATCATAATAAATTAGGAACGTGCAAATATTGTACTTAAAAATACTGAGCACCCCAATTTGGGGGATAAATTTAAAAAGAGAGTGTTTTATCTTTTTTTCCGGCATCTTGAATTATGGCGCGAATTTTTATTTATTTACCCGGGAGTTCTTTCCCTTTTGGGGCCGGGGTAAAACGGGCCACGAACTGGTTGCTAAGACAAGGCGAATCAAGACGAAAGTCCCCCACGCAATATCGCTATTTAAGAGGGGAGTGTTTTACTCCCGAAACTAGAGGCGAGTTTGGCAAGTGTCGTCGGGGACCCCTTTTTCTTTCCCTTGACGACCTTCCCGACGAGATAAAAAAATTTACACAAAGAACGATCCCAAAAGCGATGCGACGAGACGTGAAAAACCCCCCTTCCTCCCCCTCCCCGTGGCGGGTTTTGACCAGCAGGGCCCCTCCTTCCCATTTTCCCCTAAGAAAAGGGCGCAATATGCCTAAGGGTTTGACGCTCCGTCAATCCAAAAAAAAAATTACACAAATCCTTTCATTGAAGTCTCCCTATTCTGTTGTTTCAGGTGTCCACGTTTCATTTGATGTAGTCGCCAACCAAGTTCCGCGCTCAGACAACCGACGTAAAAGGGTTTCGTTGATTTGTCCTGTCCAAATTTTTTTTTAAAAAATTTTCGAACACAGGGAAACGTGAATGAACAGTAAAGTTGTGATTTAGCATCAATCGTTGATTACGAGACAATCTTTTTACGTTAAAATTTTACACCATTTTTATTGAACCTAATTTTTTTTTTGCTTACACTACCATCTTACAATATTCGTTAATTTCATTAATTAGAAAAAAAATACCAAAAAAACCACACCTTAATCATTTAACTAACAAAACACATGCTGTGCAATAAATTGCCCTCAAACGGTTGAAGCTCCCTAGTTTCCACGTCGTCGTTCTACATCTTTGGGGAGTGCCCTATGAGTACTTGTGCAAAGTTTGTTGAAAAATTTGTCTAAAAAAGCACGCTAGCTCCCCCTTTTCCCAGGTAGCGTGCGAGTCGCAAGAATTCCGAGATCACTTAATCGGAGCAAAGAGAAGTCATACGTAGCGTGTGAGACTTGATGAGGGAGGTAGGGGCTCGATCCCACACGGCAATCCTGACTGAAATTTTCCCCCCGAGGTTTTTTCAGTATTTAATGCGAATGCGGTAGTGAGCCTCTGAAAACACCCCTCGGGCATTCCCGTATATATGGACTCAATCCAGAAATTAAAAAAATCATCCAGCGGGGTATCAGGACCTGGGGGGGAAGTTTTCCCAATTAATAAATTTAGAAATTCCTATCAGTACCTAACACTCTAATAACCCGGTATCACCTACACCGGCCATCCTTACTTAAAAGTGTTTTTCACACGGTAGCGTGAGATTCAAGCAAACCGTGTTAACTCTACTTCAGTTGAACAGAGCGCCGTATAAATTGTGTTTTGTTGGTCCTTAAATTTTAACATTCAGTTTTCGCGTTCGACCGCACGGTTGCGCGCCCTTAATCCAAATAAAATTTTAAAAAACCGTTTAGACAAAGATATCTTTTTTTTTATAGGGCCAAAAAATGATTTCCCTTGTGTGCGCAAATTTGATCTCTCCCAATCATATGACTATATAGCTTTTAATAAAGATCCCCGGGGACAAAGTTTTTTTAATCCTTTTCAAACCAGAATACGTAAGAAAGAGAGATTTTGCGATGGGGCCTAGGTCAAAAAATACCATGCTTTACTTTTTTTGTGGGGGTGGGGGGGGGATTTTGGACCCAAAAATTTTTTTGTTAATTTAAATTATAACTAGATTTGCCTGAAAAGAAATATATATTTTTTAAAGAGCTTTTAATACCCCCTTTGAAACTTTTAATTCCTTTTATCCCTTTACGACCCCTCGAGACGATGACGCAATACACCACTAAAGATGACGAAGACAATGACGACCCCGACGTGTAACCCCTTTTCCCCCCTTAACCGTGGCTGGTTTTGACCAGCATGGGTCCTCTCCCTTCCCCCCGGTTAGAGAGGTGCATTATGACCTAAGGTTTACGCGTCCTAATCCCCAAAAAAACAAAAAAGAAAACATGAATAAAAAAACTAAAAAGAAATAAACGCAAGCATGGTATCCGGTTTAACGCCCCGTTTCTCCCCGTCGTCATTTAAACTCCTTTTGGGGTAATTACTTTCGATTCTACAAAAATTCTCGATATTATTTGGGTTTAGCAAAACATCAGGTTTCCTAATTTTTGGGCGTTCTCCGCGAGGAGAGAACCCCACTTTTAAAAGAGTGCCCCCTTTTTACCGCTGCCCCCCCCGTCTAGAAGTCAAAAGAAAAATTGCCAAAAATCGATCAAATTATTTTGAATAAATATTCTTTTTGAATCACTTTTTTTAATTTATTTTCCCAAAAAACAATCAATTTTTTACACACAACTTTTATAACGCTACTCAGTTACCACCTAATTAGATTTTTTGGGTTTTTTAAGTAATATTTTCTTTTTCACTTCTAATTACAAAAAAGGCCCTATCAAGATTTTTTTGAAGTAGGGGTTAAAAAATTACGTGACATAATGAAATACAGTTTGTTATTTTTTGAAAAGGCTTTATCCGGCTAATCTATTTCGGATAAGGTTTTTACGAGATAGTTTTTTTTTAAATTTTTAAGTAAATTTTTACCCATGGTTTTCCGGCGCCCAAACTAAAAGAAATCAACATTCTTTCCAAAAGATTATAGAAATAAGTAAGTATAATAAAACAACCCCACTTAGTCATATTGTCATTAAGATATTAACCCAACGCTTTCGCACTGCGCAGCTACGCTGTATCGCGCCGCTTTAAGAGCTTACGAGCATTTTCGCAACTTTTGAAGTAAGCCGCGCAAAAGTCACGGCCGCGAAGATGCAGCTTCAATGTAAGTAGTGGGGGTTCACATGATGATTGCTAAACTAAAATTTCTTGATAAACATAATCTTTTAATACAGAATATATTTGAAACAAAAGGCAATAATTTATATTGGAAAGTTTGTAATTGCATAAATCAAAAAAGGAAAAAAATTTTCTAGAATTATTTCTTTTCGGAGAGAAAAAAAGTAGTGCTACGACGCAGGCGTGGGGTTATTTTCCTTTACAATTGTTTTAAACCCAAACAAGCGGAGGTATAAAGCCCCCACAGAGTAAGCAGAAGTGTTTGCACAATTGCCTTTGTAATATTTAATATCGCACAAAAAATTAGAAAATTTCTTTTTAGAAAACAATTTGTTGAAGAGTAGGAAAAAAAAGTTTATTTTTCTATGATTGACGGGCTTTTTTTGTATAGCAGGGGGTTCGACAGCTGATTGGTTGAGTCCCTTGTAAACAGCTAGGCTACAAGGAAGGTTTGGGAAATTTTTGCCTAGGGTGACTTTGTCTCCCCTCGATATGGCGCGTCCCCGCCAGCATAGGCCTTGTATCACTTTTAACTTATTTAACCCCCTTTTTTAACCTACCATGGCTGGTTCTCCAAACACATTTTTGGGCCCTCCCCCTTTCCCTGGGGTTTCGGGAGCAATATGATAAAAAGATTGACTCACTCTTGGACCCAAAAAAAAAAAAGACTATTTTGTACAGGTCTATATTGAATGAGGTATTTTATAAAGTCTTTTTTTGCAACAGAAAAATACATTCCCCTTGCGCAAATTTTAAAAATAGGACAAAAAAAAACATATACATGTAACGTTGTAATGTAAAGTAATGAATGTGAAACGATGACAAAGATTTTTTTTCCCCAAAATCGGACTGGTTCTGACCCCGCAGGGACCTACCACCCCATACCCCCAAATTTATAGAGATGAATTTTTACCAGTGGTTGACACGTCCCCACTTCAATTCTGCTTGTACTATAGATATCCTAATGGGAAAGCAAGAATCTGAACTACAATGTAGGCCTGTGTCTGCGTCTAGCCATCCTCTGCGTTGGTTGAATTAGATATACCTGTCTGAGCCCGGGGTAGAATCTGGCCCAGAGCATGGCTCTGCTAATCGTCACAGGCGAGGAAAGAGATAAGTCCATCTCGCAAACATCTGTAGTACGACGGGGAGTATATTTCTCTCCAAAACTAGAGGCGAGCTCTGGCATTCGTCGTCGGGAACCATTCCCATTTCCTTTGAGGACATCTCCGACGATAATGACCATAACAACACAAACGATAACAAAGACGATGACGATTGCGACGTCATAACATCCCATTCTTCCCTTGACCCGTCGCTGGTTCAGGCCAGAATGGGACTTTCCTCCCCATATCTCATAGGCTTGGGTTGAGCGTAATGTTTGACGCATCCTTAAATCAAATAAACGAATTAATAGTTTGTAAATATTGAGAACCAATGTATGCAGTGTCCAGTCTCACTACTGGTCTGTGGCTGGCTCTAGTAAGCATAGTTTTTTTAGATAAAATTAAATTAAAACATTCGTTTCTAGGGTCTACCCACTCAGTCTCCGAACTTGTTTTCAGTAGTGGACATTAAATATAAAGCCGATCAAGAACATAACCAACATAATTTGTTATATCCAATTTAATACTTTTTCGTTTTCTATCACGATCATCTCCTTACTTTTATTAACTAAGAAATCAATGTATTCATAAACAAACATCATAAACTTATTTCATTACGTTACAATATCACAGGCGTCGCAATATGACCTAAACGGTTGAAGCGCCCTAGTTTCTCACGTTGTCGTAAGAACTTTTTCACTGTTTCGAGCTCAACTAGCCATGACATTTGATACAAGACACCCAATTCTATTAAGAAAAACTAAAGTTAATTGGTTATATCATAGAGTTTTGCTGGATACCTGGACACGTGGGCATAGAGGGAAATGAACACGCTGATAGGGCTGCTAAGGAAGCTTCCCAGCGTTGCGACGTTAATTTCAATCTAGTTCCCGTTCCAGATGTCAAGAGTGGATTCAAGCAAAGATTGTTGGATTTGCGATAATCATCTTGGGATGTGTTGTAAAATAACAAATTGCGTAGTGTGATACCCACATTGACTAATAAAATTCGTCCACCTACGTCTCGACTCTCACGTAGAAAAGAGGTGGTATTGTGGTTCCACCAAATGAATTAAAACTTAAGTTTAACTAACTTCCAGTTGTTTTTAAACTTGAGTTTAAAAATGTTTAAACTTGACATCGTTCCACCATGTTTTTCAAGGTTCTAGTTAGCTAACTGGAAGTTATTTTGTAAGAGAGTCTGTATTGGTTGTTGGTTAAACTAGACTTTAATTGTTTATGTTTACCTTCAGGTAACCAGTGGTAACCAAGCTGTCAATGTGAATTTCTAACCTCAAAAGTGTAATGGAAGATACGAAAAAGTTGAGCATGTGAGCCTCGAATTATTCAGAAAGTGATTAGTTGTTATTATTATTATCCATTGTAGAACAATTAAAAATATTTTGGTTTGGGTATTTTGGTTTATTTGGATTAAGGATGCGTCAACCGTTAGGTCATAATGCACCACTCTAGCCTAAGGGGGGGGGGTGGGGAGGAGGAGCCCATGCTGGTCAGAACCAGCCACGGGTAAGGGGAGGAAGGGGGGTTTCTCACGTCGCGGTCGTCATCGTCTTTGTTATCGTTCGTTGTGTCATTGTCATCGTCGCCGGGGGGTCGTCAAGGGAAGGGGGCAAGGTCCCCGACGACGATTGCCAGAGCTCGCCTCTAGTTTCGGGGAGTAAGATACTCCACTCTTACTAGCTGATGTTTGCGAGGTGGACTTTTTCTCTTGAATCGCCTCTTACGATTAGCAGAGCCATGCTCTGGGCCAATTCTACCCCGGGCCCAGACGGAGGTTTTTTGTATTTCTTCTCCCATTACTGTGTATTTTCCTTACAATCCGGCTCCATGTGGCCCTGGTCTTGGTGTCGGAGCAAAGAGCTCATATAAACTATCATAAAGTTTCATAAACTATCATATTAAGGTGTTACCTGGAAGAAAAAGGAGGCTGCGTGGGAAAAGGTGGCTTCTGAATTAAATGCAAGCAGTCCTTGTGTGAGCTTACAGAGAACTGCAAGCTTTCTCAGTGCTCTTTACGAAAAGCTAAAACCAAAATGCCTCATATCCTATCTCTAACCTTAGTATGAATAAAAATGGCACCCTGGCCCAGCAACAACAACGACGACGTGAGAAAAACTAGGGCGCTTAAACCCGGGTTTAGGTCATATTGCGCCGCCTGTGAATGAAAGTAAATTAAAAGAGTTAATGCAGGTATGTTTGATGATTAGATTGTTTTCTAAGTGTATAAATAACAAATAAATTGAAGATGAAGAAAGTAATAGCAAAATAAAAGTTATGTATGTAAATGAAAATAAAGAAAAGAAAGAAATGTGTATGAAGTTAATTAAAGTTTGTTAAATAGATTACTTTGGATGAAAAAATTTGGAAAGTTTGTCGCCGTTATATATGATAGAAGTTGTTCATATGATTGGGAGAGATCAAATTGCGTGTGCAAGGCATCATATTTGGTACATTCTGCTAGCATATGATTTACGGTTAAAGGTACATCAATGTGGTCACATATGGGAATAACCTTTTCTCTGGGTTAAGAGATATCCGTTTTGTTAGGCGTGTGTCCCCTATTACGAAGTCTAGACAATACCACCTCTTCTCTACGAGAGAGTCGAGACGTAGGTGGACGAATTTTGTTAGTCAATGTGGGCATCACACTACGCAATTTGTTATTTTCCCAACACATCCCAAGTTGTTTGTCGCAAATCCAACAATCTTTGCTTGAATGCACTCTTGACATCTGGAACGGGAACTCGATTGAAATCAACGTCGCGACGCTGGGAAGCTTCCTTAGCAGCCCTATCAGCGTGTTCTTTTTCCCTCTATTCCCACGTGTCCAGGTATCCAGCAAAACTCTATTTTATAACCCTTTGAGGTTAGTTTTTCTAAATAGAATGGATGTCTTATACCAAATGAAGACTTGAATACCTGAGTTTTATAGCTTGAAGTGAACTTAAGGTATCTGGACCCAAAAGGTATTCTCCACAACGACAACGTAGAATGTATTTAAGAGCTTCACGGATGGCGAATAACTCTGCAGTGAAAACTGAACACACGTCGCTTAGCCTGAAACTTTCAGTAAAGGTGGAGCAATAAAAGGCACTTCCAACCTTGTTGTAAATTTTTGGGGAGCCATTGTGAATCCCAAAAGAAAACCCTTTTGATGTTCATGGCAAATCTCTCTAAAGTTAATTTTGAATACACTATCGCAAGTAGAGTTTTTATCAAAACGACAAAGGTCAAATAAAATTAATCGGCTCTGGTGTAAACCAGGGCGGGTTATTGCTAAATACAAAATTAAAAATTTTTGGCAGATGAAATTCTATAAGATTAAACAAAAGTTTACACTTTATCCCGTTGGAAGAGATGCCTTGGGTTTGTTATAAAAAGTGTCTGACATATGTCGTGTTTAAAAACATTCCGATTTGCTGGATGGTTAGGCATAGCTTTAATTTTTTATTACATACGTACCCATCAAGAGGTTCTCCGCTCTGCCAAGGGGGACACACCTGACTCGGCATACAAGCTGACTACCGGGGTTTTTCGGGAAAAGCACCAAGAGCAATACGAAGACCACAATGGTGGACAGTGTCTAGAAGTTTAAGGGTTGTGTTACTTGCTGAAGAGTATACGAAACATCATAGTCCCTCTTGGAGCAAACTAGAGATCCGTAAATTCTCAACATGCAAGTCCTATCTGCACCCCACGATGTATTACTGAGAACTTTCAATAGGTTGATTTTCAACATGCATTTTTTGCGTAACTCAACAACGTGGTCTTTCCAATTTAGCTTTTTGTCAAACACCATGCCGAGAAGACGGACATTTGTTTTGAATAGAAGTTCTACATTTTTTAAACGATAGTTGTGGGTCATTTGGATTCCTTGAAGACGGCAAAAGTGAATGCACTGAGTTTTTTTCGGGAGGAACCGTGTCCCCCGCTTTCGAGCCCCTTCACTTTCATTGTTCAATCCAATTTGCACGTGTCTTTGAGCTGTTGATAAATTTACCGATCTGTAGAAAAATTCCCAGGTCATCACCCAAAAAGGCTGACATTAGGCTCTTTGGGATACAATCCACTACACTGTTTATTCCAATAGCAAACAGTGATACCGACAAGACCCAGCCTTTTGGTACACCTGTTTCCAGTGAGAACGAGTCTGACAAAACATTGTTAAAAACGTACTTTGAAAATTCTATCTTTTAAAAAGTTTTCTAAAATTTGGCATGTGCCCTCTAAAACCCCCCTCGTGAATCTGTTGAAGTATATTATACCTCCATGTTGTATCGTATGCTTTTTTAATGTCAAAAAGCACACCAACAACATGTTTTTTGCAAAAAAACCCTTCTTGAATAAACTCTCTAATCGAACCAAGTGGTCGATGTGCAACGACGTTGATGAAATCCACATTGGACGTTCGCCAATAAACCGCGTGTCTCCAGCATCCACATTAGTCGTTTGTGATCATCTTTTCGAACAATTTGCAAAAGCAACTTGTCAGAGAAATAGGGCGATATGAAGTCGGCATCGACTTATCTTTTGTGGGTTTAAGAAAGTGGAATGAAGATGGCACTACGCCAACTTCGGGAAATATGTCAGACAACCACAAAATTTAAAAAATAAAATAAAACTTTTCCCAAAGAGGGATCAGTCAGGTTCACAAACATGTCGTTGTGCATTTTGTCTTCTCCCACAGATGTGCGACGTAATGAGCTTAACGCCATACGGAGTTCCCACAAAGAGAACGCTCTGTTGTATGGTCATATGGATTTTATTGACACAGGCTAAACTCGTTAAATTTCATACACAGCAGTTACTACCTGAGAGTTATGTTGCATGATGGTTGTAGATCGCTGCTTTTGTCTGGGGTGGAGCCACGTCATTGAGGCAAGTTGAAGTCGCCGCACAATATCACACTGTCCTGGGGTCGAAGCGAGGACTGAAACACGAGACAGTGAGATGTGAAGTTCATCCAATACATCGAGAGACGTAGGTGGGGGCAGATACACACACCCGATAAGAATACTGGAAACACTTCCGAATTTTACCTCAACCCAGATAATTTCGCAATCTTCAGACTCCAGATCAGCGCGGCGTTTCGAGGTAGATCAGAGTTGATTGCTGTGAGAACACCTCCTCCCTTTTAATCTTAGCTTTATTCGGCTGCTTGCGATCTTTTCGGTACACAGTGAACTGAGTATTGTCGAGCACCTCGTTCTCGAACGTGTTGTGGTAAAGCCATGTTTCTGTGAGGCAGATGATGTCAAACTCGCTGTGGTCTGAGAAGTAGAGATTGAGATCGCCGAGTTTTTCCCTGATATGCTACGAGTGTTCTGGTAGTACAAAAGACGCGTTGTTTATTGACTTATTCGACGACTGTGTTGGCTGGTTGCGGGTTGAAATGCAGGTCCGGGATTTACTTCGATGTCTCCTGCGATGAGGAACATGCACCCGAGATGTAGGGCGAGCGAGGGTGGGCCGCGTCTTGTCCGCTCGCGGACACGGCCGTCGAGGGGTTGGCCAGCAAGAGCGGTGACCAGTGGCACCAAGGCGGAGAACTGATGAAGACGTTCAGAGAAGAGAATTGTTGTAGAATTTGAATCTGATCTTGAGTTTAGGTCACTTTGCACTGACGCTACACGGACGTATATAAAAAAAAAATAAACTCGCGACGAGAACCGATACAAAACTGTGTTATTTACGGAGCGACGAAAAAAAGCGTGGCTCGACCGGGGCGCCATCTTGGACGAAATTAAATTAAATTAATTAATTGATGATGATGATGAAAGTGATAGCAACATAATTGTTATGTTAGGGAATGAAAATAAAAATTTAAGACATGTGTATGCTGTGAATGAAATTTTTAAGAGTGCTGTTTTAAACCGTGGGAATTTACGTAGAGATATTGATATTTGAATTTATTGGGTTAAAAAGGGGTGTACATAGGGCTATGGAGCCCCCTTTAATTGTAGCCAACCTCTAAAATATACATACATAGTACATAGTATGGTTACATTGAAATATACAATTGATATTATAAGTTATGCGTAAGAGTATACTAATCTAATACAAATATTTACTCCATGCCAGTACTTAATTATATATTATATTCTTATACATATAGTGATTCTAAACCAGAATTATCAACATTATCACTTAACTGCTAAAACTAATGCAAATATTTACAGTGAAACAATTTATTTTATACGAAGCATAATGTTAATAAGGAATAATATTAGGAATAAAAGTAGTAATAATTAGTCTTAAAATAAAATACCTGTTACTAATTTATAAATAGAGCGTACAAATTTTTTCTTTACTTTTTTTAGTACTGGTGGGAACCCAACTTTTAATAGTTGCAGTAT
>JAMZAV010012348.1:0-37557 GCA_024449915.1 Sweltsa coloradensis | reverse complement strand
TTTTTCAAATCCCCAAAATGCGAATATAAAAAGACGAAACTGCGTCTTTGCCTCCAATGCTTTTCCCAGCCCTCTAATTTTAAAATATTTTTTTCCTACGCGTTGGCATAACGTTTGTGTGCCCGCATAAAATTTCCCGCGACGTGAACGGTTTTTTACATCGCGTTGATGCGGTGTTTTAAAAGTACACACAGCTCAAAAACCCAAACCAACCCAACCCTGTCGACGCTGAAAACCCCCAACGAGCTGGCATTGTCCAAAAACAGCCCCTGTATTTTAAAACGGGAAACACCGACCCAACTTGTTGGACACGATTCCAACCGCGGGCGACTCCACGATCATCAGGGCTAATAACAGAGAGAACCGGGCCCAAACCCTGTCGACTCTGCCACTACCGACGAGCGAGCATTGTCCAAGCACAGACCGGTTTTTTAAAACAGGTAACACCGACCCAGCTTGATGGGCACGTTTCCCAACCGCGGGCGACTTAAGGATCACAAGGCTCATAACAGAGAGAACCAACCCAAACCCTGTCGACGCTGCCACCACCGACGAGTAAGCATTGTCCAAGCACAGGCCGGTATTTTAAACGGGAAACGCCGACCAACTTGTTGGACACGATTCCAACCACAAGCGACTCCAGGTTCAACAAGGCTTATAACAGAGATAACCAAGCCAACCCTGTCGATGCTTCCAACAACGACGAGCGAGCATTGTCAAGCACAGACCGGTATTATGAACAGGAATCACCGACCTAACTCACTGGACACGATTCGTTCATCATCAATTCATCAATTCTTTCGATCAAAAGAAACGTGTGGTCATGGTCGTCGGGGAGGTCGTCAAGGGAAGGGGGAGGTGTCCCCGACGAAAACTGCCAGAGCTCGCCTCTAGTTTTCGGGAGGAATATACTTCCCTACTTACTAGCTGATGTTTGCGAGATGGCTTTACAATTTTCCTGATTTTTTGATCAGCCGAACCGTGCTCTGGTCTTATTTTCCCCCGGGCCCAGAAAGGGGGAAGTGGATTTGTACGAAAAGAAAATGACGGTGATGAGAGTTATAGTATAGAAGAGAAAAATTGAATGGAAATACATAATAAATTACGGAATGGTTAGATATGAATAACATATTTTTAAAATAAATTACTTTGGTTGTTTTTGGTTTATTTGATTAAGGACGCGTCAACCTTTAGGGCATTATGAGCCAAACTATATAAACGAGGAGCGGAGCGACTGAGAGTCTCCTTTCCCACTAAAACGGCCCTCATTTTTGTGATTCTGTCTGTCTTTTCTGTGTGTACGTCGAAAATCACCGAACCGCTGAACAGATTGCGAAACAGACATCCGGTACAAGTTTACTAAGAACTGTTAAAAAAATCACCTAGATTTATTGCGATTTAAACCACAATAAATAAAAATGTGATTTTTTAAAAATATCGATAGCATTTGTTTAGTAGCAGCTACGGGACGAGATCTATGTGTCTGGTATGGATTTTGTGGTGAGCTTTTAGCTTACCGCACGGAGGGTTGGGGTTCGATACCGTTAGTTAAAACTATTTTATATTTATACACACACATATTATTTTTGAAGGGTGTTAAATGGGAAAAAAAAATTAGGTGATTTTGTTTTGTCTTGGAAATTTGTTGATGTTTCACGCTAATACTTTTCGAACACGATTCGTATTTTAAATGTTCAATTTAAATAACTGGGGAAACGCCAATGTCGTTGTTAAACGAGTAAGGTGAGCTAAATGTTAAATACCCGTATTATTCCTCATCTGGGCTAGATCCAGCCTTAGGTATAGGAGAGGAAAGGGGATGTTCCGGTACTCAAACACATGGCTCACTCACTCGTTTAACAACTACTTTGGCGATTCCCTAGTCTAGGGGATATGGGAAGGGGCCATGCTAGTCAAACCAGCTACGGGTATAAGGGGAAGAAAGGGGGTTCTCACTTTCGCGGTCGTTACTGTCTTTGTCATCGTTCGTTGGTGTCATTGTCATCGTCGTCGAGGAGGTCGTCAAGGGAAGGGGATGTGTCCCGACGACGATTGCCAGAGCTCGCATCTAAAAGCATTTTTTATACTCTCCTCTCAATACAGATGATGTTTGCGAGGTGGTCTAGTTCTGTTGAATCGCCTTTTCGATTACCAGAGCCATGCTCGGGGCCAATTCAAACCCGGGCCCAAATGAGATTTTTTATCAGATTAGGGCATAAATCAGGTCATTGTTTTTGGATATTTAATGATGCACAATTTTATATTTAGTTAATCACATATACTCTATCCTAAGCTTCCTATCTCATCTAAACTTATAGATTATTTAAGTTTGAGTTTAAAGGGCTATTGGGATTAGGGGCGCGTAAACCGTCTGGCCCTTAATGCGTCCGACGACGATTGCAAGAGCTAACCTCTTATTTCAGGGAATTACATTCTCCTTGACATACTGGCTGATGTTGCGAGATGGACATTATGTCTTTCCCTCGCCATGCTCTGGGCCAAACTCTATCCCGGGCCATGACGGAGCCTTTACCTCATGGTTTTTAACCATTAATGACGACGTGAGAAACTAGGGCGCTTCAACCGGTTGGGTCTTTATTGCGCCGCCTGTGATATTTTATAGTAAATATTAGTGACGAGTGACGACACGGGTATTAAATATTGAAGTCGACTCCTCAACCGGCAATTAAATAAGGAAACAGTGGTTAACCTTGACCAATGCTAAACACCCTTCTGGTTCTAGGCGGGAGTAAACAACAAACAACATGTTTGACTGCAGTAAGTTAAAACACTTTATTGTTTGTTTGTAAGGGGTTGGCTTGGTATCAAACTGCACAATCTAGGTCAGCTGACACATATTAAAACAGCAGCCCATTTCCCCGAAGAAGGGCCCAGAAGGAGTCAGGCAGGACACAATTGCAAAGAAATGCGAACCAAGACGACGTGAGAAACTAGGGGCGCTTCAACCGGTTGAATGAAAAGGGAATTTGTTATTGATTTAAATTAAATTAATTAAAAATTACTTTGAATGTGAAATCTAGAAAGTTTCTCCGTAACCATTTGATAAGTTTAATATGATTGTGAGAGTTCAATAGTGGGCGCAAGGCATCATTTAGGTACGTACGCCCGCACCGAGTTGCGTAATGGCTGTTCAAAACATGTTATCGCAAGTACATGTTTAATGTGGTTTAGAACAGCGAACTGAAGCGCTGCGTTTCGCGTACAAATGTTAGCGATGCTTGTTCTAAAGGTGATTATTAGCGCAGGAAACTGATTTAAATGTCTCATTTTTGTAAACTAGGTTAGAATGTTAGGGGTTTGTTACACATGCGAGGTAGATTCCAGTGGCCGTTCACATACTTAACGGTGTAAACGATTGCATTTCAGGTGTTCATTGCCAGAAAATGTTAATTCCAGAATGATTAAACTTTGCGTACATGAAAGTATGCGTATATTATTGTAGGCTGGGGGAAATTTGAGATACACCCTCGTTTCCCCTCAAAGGTCATGATTGTTTTGTTTATTTGGATTTGGGGTTTGCGTCAACCGTTAGGTCCCCAAATGTACCCTAGTGGGTATGGGGAGAGGGCCCAATGCTGGTCAGAACCACCCAGGGGTAGGAGGAGGAAAGGGGGGTACTCACTTCGTGGTCATTGTCGTTTTATCGTTGGTTTTTGTTAATTATCATCTTCGTCGGGGAGGTCGTCAAGGGAAGGGGAGATGTACTCGACGACGATTGACAAAGTTCGCCTCTTGTTTCGGGGAGTTATATACTCTACTTTTACTAGCTGATGTATTTGGACGTTTTCTCTTTAATCGCCTTTACAATTAGCAGCACCATGCTATGAGACAAATTTCTAACCCGGACCCAGACAGGGGTACGAGAACGTCATTACACGGCGACAGAGTAACTAGGGCGCTTTAAGGGCGCGTCAACCGTTAGGTCACAATGCGCCACTCTAACCTAGGGGATATGGGGAGGGGGGGGGGGGGGGGCATGCTGGTCAGAACATTCAACGGTTAACAGGAGGCAGAGAGGGCCATGCTCTAGGCCTTGATTAAAGGAGCGTCAACCGTCACCTGTAACCAAGGGGATATGGGGAAGAGGAACCCATGCTGGTCAGAACCATCTACGGCAAAGGGGATGAAATAGGGTGGTTCTCACGTCGCGGTCGTCATTGTCTTTGTCATCGTTCGTAGTGTGAATGTCGTCGTCGTCGTCGTCGTCGTCGTCGTCGTCGTCATGGAGGTCATCAATGGAAGCGGGCAATGTCC
Source organism: Sweltsa coloradensis (assembly GCA_024449915.1). Classification (NCBI taxonomy): domain Eukaryota; kingdom Metazoa; phylum Arthropoda; class Insecta; order Plecoptera; family Chloroperlidae; genus Sweltsa; species Sweltsa coloradensis. Next base: position 33,282 of record JAMZAV010012348.1, on the reverse strand, counting down.
TTAACGAAAATTTCTAGATTTGGTTTATTTGGATTAAGGACGCGTCAACCGTTGGGTCATAACGCACCACTCTAGCCTAGGGGATATGGGGAGAGAAGCCCATGCTGGTCAGAACCAGTCACGGGTAAGGGGAGGAAGGGGGATTTCTCACGTCGTGGTCGTCATCGTCTTTGTCATCGTTTGTTGCGTCACTGTCATCGTCGTCGGGGAGGTCGTCAAGGGAAGGGGGGTGTCCCCGACGACGATTACAAGAGCTTGCCTCTAGTTTAAGGGAGAAATTTAAAATCCCCTATTTACCAGCTTACTTTTGCTTGTGCGGCGCGAAGCAGTCATCTGAATATCAGAACGACAAATGAAGCGTGTCATCTATAGTTAAACCTAGAACTTTAGTGCTGAGTTGCCCCTAATACTCGGACCATCAGAAGAATCAGAGAACTGGAGTTTTGTTTTGAGTGATTCGAATGGAAATTCAAATAAAACGTTTTGAGTGTTGGGATTGCAATTAGATTATTAAAAATAAATAAAAATGTTCTCATGGGTTCTACATTTATTTCGTAAAATTCGAAGCAGTCATCTGAATATCAGACGACAAATGAAGCGTGTCATCTATAGTTAGACCTAGAACTTTAGCGCTGAGTTGCCTGCTAATACTCGGACCATTCAGAAGAATCAGAGAACTGGAGTTTTGTTTTGAGTGATTCGAATGGAAATTCAAATAAAACGTTTTGAGTGTTGGGATTGCAATAAGATTATTAAAAATAAATAAAAATGTTCTAATGGGTTCTACATTTATTTCGTCAAATTGTATGAATCATACTTTGAATAATTATAAAGTGATCGCGTCAAATTCAGTAGTCGGTGTGCCACTTATGTTCACGTTCTGAAAGCAGCGGGCCTTGGCTGATTCATGGATTCGTCAGCTCACGTTAATACCTTGTACAGCAACATTGCAACAAGTGAGAAGCAGATTGTGAACGTAGGCCTAGGCAGAGGCCTAAAATAATCATGGAGGTAAGTTACATTTCTTAGTCTAGCCTCATGCGAAACAATTAACAATTGGCCTCAAACCAGCCTAGGCTACTGCACCCCCCATAGGCCCGGCCTAATGCCAGACAACATTCATAAACTTACATAATGTTTGCTTGTTCATATATTTTATGTTTGTTTAGATACGCTAGTTGCGTCCCGTGTTCGGCACGACGAATCACTGTTAGCTCTGTGAAATCGCGTTAGCAATATAAAATATTGATGATAGATGTTATTGTTATTGCATCGCTTTATTCGTGTGTAGACTTTCACAAAACGTGTCTTAAAAATAGAAAGTTATTCGCTGTCAGTTTAGAAATGATAATGAACATTGAAAAATTTGATCAACAAAAACGGCGACATGAGGTTACCAGGGCGCTTCAACCGGTTAGGTCATATTGCGCCGCCTGTGGCATTGAAAGTGTAAGAAAAGAGTTATGGTTTTTGCTTGACTATTTATATTGTTTTCTAAATATTAAGAAGAAAAGAAAATTATGGTGATAATAGTATAATAGCAAAAATTTTAAACTGAAAACACAACATTCGCGCAGCGAAGAACGAAGGTTAAGTGTTATAATCCCGACTGCTAGTATTTTGATACAACATGCAATTTTAAACTTCCCGTTTTTGGCTACCCTTGAGGTTTTTTCAGTCGGTAATACACACGAAGTAAAGTATTGCTTTGAATGACAAGACGTGAGAATCTAGGGCGCTTCAACCGGTTAGGTAAAATTGCGCCCACTGTGATATTGTAAGTTAATGACTGAGTTTTTTAATGTGATTGTAAAAGAAATGAAAATGCTGATTAGATATATTAACAAAAAAGTTATTTATTTTAATAAAATTATATAATATTTTGATTTGCAATAAATTTGATAAATAAATTACTTTTGGGTGAGAAATTTAGAAAGTTTGTCGCCGTTATCATAAAATAAAAGTTTTAATATGATTGGTAGAGAACTTTCTAGCGCAAGGCATCATATGTGGTACATTCAGCTAACATAGGTTGTTCGCATGTTTGATTGTGGCTCACTTAGAAGCTCTGATGATTCTACTTAGAGGTTGTGGTTTGCAACAATGTCGAGTAACAATATGTGTTTGTAGCGATTGGAGCTTAGTTTCAATATATTGCTTCCTGTATTTTATGATTAGTTACTGACGGGAAAAGGCCTGATGTAGCCACAATTATAAGGCGGGCGAAGTTAAAACAATATATTTTTGACATTTTTCAACGTTTGAAATATGAACAATGGATGCGATTCACAACAAAATCAAAAAAGGATATCCTGTCGAAATTATTTCACAATTTTATGTCTAAGGCTGTGAAGTTGCGCCTCGCAACACACGAGAAATATCTTGTTTCCTGAACACGGCACAACACAACACGGCAGCAAAATCAACAAGGCCGATTCAGAACAACTATTTATTATGTGCCCCGTTATTAAGTCCAAATCAGAAGCCAAAAAAACTTCTGGCGTTAGCGGGAAACGAACCCTGGACCTTCTGCATGGGAAGCAGATACGCCAACCACTAGACCAACGAGCCACACAACAAGACCAACGATCCCTGCACAAGATTTTTTTATAATCTTCGAAAAAGATATAACATCAAACACACCATAGACTCGATATAAGTCCACAGGCGGGCAAATATGTCCTAAACCCGGGTTTAAGCGCCCAAGTGTGTGACCCCACCCAAAAAAGTGGGTAAGAGGGGCCATGCTGGTCAGAACCAGCCACGGGGAACTGGAGGAAAGGGGTTTTTACGTCGCGGTCGTCATTGTCTTCGTCTTCGTTCGTGGTGTCATTGTCGTCATCGTCGTCGAGGTCGTCAAGGGAAGGGGGCAATTTCTCCGACGACGATTGCCAGAGGTCGCCTCTATTTTCGGGGAGTAAAATACTACCCTTCATACTAGCCGATGTTTGCGAGGTGGACTTTTGCTCTTGAATCGCCTTGTTTGATTAGCAGAGCCCTGCTCTGGGCTCATTTCTACCCCGGGCCCAGACAAAGAGACCCCCATCATATATAACGACTAGAAAAACTAGGGCGCTAACGATTATTGCCCCCGCCTGTGATATAGTTAGTCATCGAATTGAATTCATATTTAGTTTATTTAGTTTAAGGGCGCGTCGAAAATTATTTTATAATGCGTCACTCTAGCCTATTGTGGATAGCATTTAAAAAGGTCCCATGCTGGTCAGAACCAGCCACAGGTAGGGAGTGGAAAATGGAGGGTACCTACATCGAGTTCGTCACCATCTTTTTCATCGTCCGTGCTGTCATGGCCGTCGACATATCGGGGAAGTGGTCAATGGGATGTGTGTGGGACCCCGACGACTGCTGCCCACCTGCACACAGAATGGGAGTTGAGAGAACGACAGAAAATAGGGCGCTTAACCGTGTAGGTTATATTGCACCGCCTGTGTTATTGTAATACTAGGAAAACGCTTAGTCCCACCGCGTTGTGGATGAGCTTTTTAAAGTTTTAGTTTTTGCGTGGATATCTATACTTTGCAAGTGCCTTTTTTTTGCTGCCCCATACGCATTGTAGGTGATTGTTGTCAATTTTTTATTGTTTCTTGTCAATTGGTATTATTTACCGTAAAAAATTATAATAAAAACTTAATTCTATAAATTTTGGGTGGCTTTTTTAAATTTTTTTTTTCAAAAGGTACCTACTACATCACCATAACCTTAATGTTCATGTATAATAAGAACGTTGTAGCCCCACCTGTTTTGGGCAGAATTGGCCCAAATGGGACGAAAATATCGTACATAAAATCAAAAAACTTATATGAAAAGCTTTTTTTCTATAGATTCTGGCTAACTTTTTCAACTTTTTCTTTCAGAAGCAATACATCCTTAATGTATTTATTATATGACCTTAATGTCCATGTGAAATATGAACGTTGTATCCCAACCCGTTTGGTCAAAATCGGCCCAAATGTCACGAAAATATCGCACTAAAAAATCGAAAAAAATCGTAAAAGTACGATATTAATGAGAAATATTTCTTCGATTGTACCCAAAAAACGTAGAACTCTAAGTTCAGAGATTTCGAAGGTCCCCTCAAAATTTTTATCGAGATCAGATATGCCGTTTGCCCGGTAGAGAGCGAACAAACAGACCAAGAGAAAAAAAAAAAAAAAAACCCGATCTAATTTTTTGGGGGGGCGGTGAAATTTAGTCTTCGCTTCGCTCATCCAATAAAACAATAAGTGTATGGTGTTTTGATGAAAGATTCATTGTTTTCTTATGATGGAGATGTAAGTAATAGCAAAAAACAATTATTTGAATAAAAAAAAATGTGTTTTGATGTGAATTAAATTTCTGGTGGGGAGATGGCTAAGATCACCCGTTGCGATCGTCTTCGTTTTTGCTTTTGTTCGTATCATTGTTGTCGTTTACGTCGTCATCATGAGAAGAGGGGAAAGAGTCTTAGTTGACGACTGACAGAGCTCGCCTGCAGCTTCGGCTTTGGTTCATTTATAGACCATTAGGTGCTCAGGAAGCGACCCTCCCCCCCCCTCGAACTAATTTTCACTATAGCAGTTTTGTTCAAAAAAAAATCACGATTAATAATCCACCTGTTTGCCACTTGGCAGCTGGGGCTTTTGACCTCCAGGGTGTCCAAAGTCAAAATTTGCGAAACTTGACCCTGCTATAAGGGTCAAAGTTTTGATAAATTCCAAAATTTTTTTTAATTATCATTTAACACATTATTTTGATTTTTCAAAACAAAAGCGATTTCACTTTTTGTAAAGGGGTGCCCAAAATTAATAAAAATTTGATTTTACTGTTTATACCCTTAAAATTAAAGTTTGGCCCATATAATCCGCATTAAAGCTTATTTTATACATAAAATGAAAGAACCACTAAATTTTAAAAAATAAATTATGCAAAAACAATTCAAGGGCTGTCCAAAATGCGGGTTTATATATGCAAATATTCAACATTTTTTTAAAGTGCTAGAAATGGTTCATGTTACTAAAATCAGCAAACCTGTCTAAGAAAAACGTATTGTATGTGGGCCTAGCAAAGAATTAAATTTTTTATCAGGGTTGTCCAAAATTTGGAATTAAAATTTACAGCAATTTGAGAGAAATAACAATAAAAATAGGTCAAAGTCATGTAATAGTGGCCCAGTCATCACCGAATTTATATATTCAACCCTAAACAATATAATGATGTGCTGTTTTAACACAGGGTTGTCCAAAAAAAAGTGTTGTGTTCTTGTAAAGAATTGTTTGAATAAGGTCAAACTCGATCATAATACCGTCAGGTGCAAAGGAAGCGACCCTCCGGGGCCCCCCGAACTAATTTTCACCATAGCAGTTTTGTTCAGAAAAAAATTACGATTAATAATCCACCTATTTGCCATTGGCAGCTGGGGCGTTTTGGACCTGAGGGTATTCAAAGTCGCTTAATGTTGTTTTTAATATTGCCGTAGTTCTCTTCGCTCTTGTAAAATTTTAAAAATATCTTTCAAAATACAATCACTAATATTATTCCCACATTTCTCCCCTGCCCCGAACCTGTATCTACAAAAATTTGTTTTCTCATATGTGAGAAAACACAGCCAAAAGTATAAAAGAATGGAATGTATTGAATCTTTTTGTATGGAATCAATGTGTATGTACTTCTGACAATAATAATCATACTAATGGTCCTTCAGAAGTGCTTATACCGACTATTTTGAATTACACATGTACATACAGATATGTACAGTTATTACGGACTCACTGTATAGTAATAATAATATACACCCAATGTTCGTGATATTCAACAAATCTTTAATTTAGAACAGCTAATCTCTTTCTCATCTCATCAACATAAATCAAAACACCCCCCTACAGAACTTGGCAGGATATTGTATCACCCTTCACAGCTATATTTTGTGATGACCACAGATAACCCAAGGGTTTGTGATGAAGGTGAGCCTAAATACTGATTAAGCTGCACGTTAGCCTAACTAGATTCTACTATCTTAATTTTTACTGTTTGTTTTTTTGTTGTACAATTTGAAAGAAAAAATTTTAGGTATAGAGAAAGTTTTTCCATTGGCCGAGGGGTGAAAACTAATCAGCTATATACACAATGCACAATAGGGCTTATAGGCAACATATAAAAGCAGTCATAGCCAAGCTGTGTGCATTATCTGGAACAAATATGACTTGATAGAACTGTATTCGTATCTAAAATTTACACCGCTAGTGCGTTTTGTGTATCTAAATTATGGCAATGAGGGGACTTCTTCTCGGTGTTTAATCAAGATGTTCAATCTTGTTGGGTATTTCGAGAATTGTATTGGCATTTCCTAATGACAATTATGCATATCAGCGACCATAAGTAAATCAAGGTGTCTAGTTGTATTGACTAAAACCCATCCCTTGTTTTTACTTCAGTTCGAGGGTGTACGTGATCAAGAGGATAAGAACGAGCTACTTACTTTTAATATAAACCATTGCAAACTCTCCGAATATGGTTCTTTCTGCCGTATAGTAGGCCTACAGACTTTCTGCATCCCACTATTTTGACAGTTTCCTGTGCATACTATAAACAGGGTTTGAATGTGAAATAAATGTATATCATTCTAAAACAATTTATGCGTCCCTATTAGCTTTAAAAGTATATTCAAATGTACATCTGGAAATAAAGCCACCAAACTGCATATTCTTACTGGAGATTTTGGACAACCTTGTGAATAATAACAGAAAATAGTAAATACACAATGAAATGATAGAAAAACATTTTCACCGTGCAACGGCGTTCATGCGGTTTGGAGTTTAAACATTTTAAATAAGTATAAATAATTATTGTTGATCAACTTGCAACACACGAAATATTCAATCATTTAGTATTATTGTAACTTCTTACACGATACTCCTAAAATATGGACGTCCCAGTTACCAAATGATGACAAATATGCATTCGTGGAAAAAGCATATAGTTTCAGCTATAAGAGAGCTTAGCCCTTTTTTTAGTTCGAGGGGATGATTTACATACAGATGTAAGAAGGCTGCTATATGTTGCATAACATCATATATATTTTTGGACAACCCTGTATATACCATAACAAATCCGTAATTGTTGTTTTAGGGGTTTTACATCGTGCACAATGTTAGGTTGTGCAAAAAAAATTAAAGAAATGCAGATAAACTTTCCTAGGAAAAATATATGAACATATGTTTGCATATGAGACATTGGACAGTGGACACCCTATCGTCTTAAACGTACAGATGTTAACTGACAAACATGCATGCATGAGAAAAACATAGTTTCCCCGCTGTGAGAAAACACACATGTTATAAGTTCGAGGGGGATATATACTACAGATGAAAGAATGGCCGCCACAAGTTTCATACTATTTTTTGATTTTTGGACAACCCTGTGTATACATATAGCAAATCAGTAGGTGTATTATGTTTTGACATCATTTATGATGTAGGTCTTTGCAATCAAATTATAAAATGAAGATTAATTTGCATTAAAAAATATATTTTAACATATATTTGCATGTGTGACTTTGGACACCCCTACCGTCCCAAACGCCCCAGCTGCCAATTGGCAAACCCGGCAGAAATGGAAAGAACGATTAATTTCCCTTTTAAGAAAACATATGGTAGCATTAGTTCGAGGGGGGGGGGAGGGGGGGTTAAGAGCCACCTAACGGTATTAGTTTCAGGGGCGTCAACATGAACGAATTTACAGTCCAGTCACTGTAGTTAAAACAAGATTTCATCGGATATTCGCGTTTCCTTGCGTCGGGTTGTGTTGCGCTGCGTTGGCTTAGTGACTTTGACTTAAAAGACTTTCGTACAAACCAATGACCAGACAGACCCACTCAGTAGCCTCGCGCATCCCGGAGCAGCATGGTTCCCGACCCCTGCTGTAGGGGATGGGGGGGGAGTCCAGCTGGTCAGAACAGCCACGGGGAGGGGTAGGAGGGGGGTTCACGTAGTTGGCGTCATAGTCTTTGTCCTCGTTGTGTTGTGGTGGGTCGCCGTATCCTAGATGAGTTGGGAGATGGACTTGTTCTCTTCCTCGCTGTAACGATAAGCAAGCTATGCTAGGACAGAGGTACCCAGGGGCCAAGACGGGATCAAAACCCCCACGGGTATAGGGGCTAGAAATATTTATTTAGTTAACCCATTTGGATTGGGCGCGTCATCCTTAGGTCATTTATTGGTGTTATTTGGATTAAAGGACGCGTCAACCGTTAGTTCTAATGCCCACTCTAGCATATAAGGGATATGGGGAGGGAGGCCCATGCTGGTCAGAACCAGCCACGGGTAAAAAGAGGGAAAGTGGATACTTACGTCGCGGTCGTCATCGCCTTTGTCATCGTTTGTTTGTGTCATGGGCATTGAGTAGTTGTTGTTTTTTTTAGGTGAAAAACGCGTCAATCGTTTGGTCAATTGCCCTCGCTGATATTGTAGTTTATTAGTTATTTAAGAACTATATCATATATTTTTTCAAAGGGGGGAAAGTAAGGGTTGCCTAGGTCTATAAAGAAATCAGGCCCAGCTCAGGCGTGGACAAAAGGGGAAGGAGGTATAGGTTGGGCAGGGGTTGGTGGTTCCCCAAAAGTCGTATCGTTTCGTCTGTGTCATCGTCCGTGTTGTCATTGTCGTCGTCGTCGGAAGGGTAGTCAAGAGAGGGGAGAGTTCCCCGACACGATGGAAGAGCTTGCTCTAGTTTCGGGGAGTAATATATTTTCCCCTCTTAAAGCTGATGTTTGCGAGGGGGACTTTTCTCTTGAACCACTTTACGATTAGCAGAGCCATGCACTAGGCCAATTTACCCGGCCCAGACGGGGGTAAAAAAGTTTGGTTACACTTTATAAAAATAAAAGATTGGGGTCCTCATTGTGTCCCTGGGGTAAACGCTATAAGGGATCCCCGACATCTGCACTTCACCTGCACCTACACCTCAAGTACGCTTGGTGCAAATGAACAAACCAATGTCAAGTCAGAAAAAATAACATAATTTTGCCCCCCCCAAACATTCGTCCCAGTCTTGCTAACACATGTTAAAAAACCCTTGCTTAAAACCCTCATTTTCCCGGGGGCGGGGCGAGAAAACTAAATAAAAAACAAAATACATCTATGGTATAAAATTTGGACTATGTAGTCTACTGACGTCAAAAACCGGGGTTTTTAAAGGGAAAACCTCTACCTAAATTTCTTTCCCATTTTTTACTTGGAAATACACGAGTGTGGGGAAACGTGTACTTTAAACTGTTATTCTACACCTTGCCCCGGTTTTTCCTGGTTTAGCGTAGCTACAACAACTGGCGCAAGGGTGGACACGGGGCAAACGAATTTTTTCGTAAAGGTCCCAATACAATGTATAAAGGGAAAAATTCCCAAGGGACTTTTTGCAAATCCTTGAATGGGGGAACAATAATAATAAAAAATTAAAAATTTTTTTAAACGTAAAATTTTCCCCGGGTTCCCGGACATTTCCAATTACCTGTTTTTTAAACAAATACGGGTTCCCCAAAATTAAAATTTGGGTTGTTTAAACAAGGGGCCTTTTGGGACCGTGATAATTTCCGAAACAGGTCGATTTTTTCTTGGTTTTTTCCACCAAAACCCCCAAAAAATGGCGCGTAGAGGAAGCCCAACGGGTTTTGATAAAACCTAGTAAAGATATTAAAGCGTATTTCGATCTTTTGGAACAAATTTTTCACATAAATCAGGGGGAGATGGTGGAAGATTTTCCCGATCAAATTTACTAAATTGGGGGGCCAAAGGGCATACGCGATTAAAAAATTGCATGCTTCCCACAACGCCCCAATCGAAAAAACTTTGAAAAAATTTTAAAAATATTCTCGTGAAAAGGTACAAACAAAAGGGTCTGCCTCTGCGCACGCCCCCGGCTAGCCTCTCGAAAAAAACCCCCCGGCGAGTCGGTGACCAATTCGTCTCCGAGCTTCGCCCCAAAAATCTCGCGTACTTGGGGTTACACGGGGGCAAAACGCAGCGCAGATTTTAAAAACCTGCTTTTTGAAATCTTTTTGCCCAAAATTTTGGGGCGGGACTTTAGAATAAAAAAGAATTTAAATGTGCTCAGAAAACTTAACATTCGATTTGGGCTGTAACTTGGGAAAAACAAGTTCGAAAGGGTTTGTTTTGAACAATTAAAAAGGGGGTCATAAAGCACACCTTGGGAAACACGGGACTAGAGGGGGCAGTTAAACCTTTTCAAGTTTGGGGGAAAACCCCCCCCAGGCTTTTGGGGGTGTGGGTACACAACCATGGACCAGGGGTTTATGCGAGAAAGAAGATGGGAATGCAAAAATGGGGCCCGTAGGGGCCCGTAGCAGCCGTCTGCAGAGAGGTCGACTCCGGGGTAGGGCCCTAAGGGTGAAGATTCAGGGCCCAAAAAACAGTGGCTACTAAAAAGGTCGACAAAGCAAAAAAGACGAGGCTGTAAACAGCGAGGGGAGGTGCACTTGTCATCACAACTGCTTTCCATCAGGGGGACCCGCAAAAGCCCTTCGCATCAAACAGTCATTTAAAGGGCCCAGCTGTTGGAAAAACACGAAACCCAAAAATAAATGTAAAAAAGTAAATAAAATTTTAGAGCCCCTGTTTCGGAATAAATACAGTCGGAGAATCTTCAAATAACGGATAAATCAAAGAAATTTGAAAATTATCTTCAAAATTTTAATCCCTATTAAATTTTACTTTTAAATTAAAAAATAAAACTCAAAGGCATGGCAATTGACACATGCCTGACTTTTTCTTTTTGGGACGTTTTTCAAAATTTACAAAATAAATTCTCTTCATTTTCCACGGGTTAAAGACGAAACAAAAAATTTAAAAACTTCATTTGGCGAACTTTAAATATTTTGGAAAAAATTTTTTTGGAAAGATGTTCATAGGAATTTGTTTGTATAACAAACTTCCGATAGTTAAGCCCAATTTCAACATTTAAACAACAAGCTTTTGTTGGGTAAAATTGGATCAAAGTTTTTTAAAAATTTAATGGTCGCAAACCCCTAAAAATTGAAAGGTCGCCCGTGGTACTATAGTAAATAAGAAAAATCCCCAACTTCAGATTTGATTTTTTGGACGAACAAAATAAACAATGAAATTTTTGCAACTTATTAAGTCTAAGTACCCCAATCTTTTGTGGGAAGGGGTTTTGGGGGAAATAAAAAATTACGAAACTAACATTACACTAAAAGCGGCGCAACCCCTGTTTTTTAAAAAAAGCTTATCCTGTACCTTTCGCACTGAGGGGTCCCGTGGAAAAGAGTTTTTTTAAACAGGTGGCCGAAGGAAATTTTTGAACCCGTTTAGATATTCGGGAAATGGGCAAAACCTATTGTTGTTTTCGCAAAAGAGATACGACCAAGTTTGGTTTTGTGGGGGGTTTTTAAAAAAAAAATTGAAAACCCGGGCCTGAACTTTAACGCTACCTCTTCCCACCTTTGATTTAGATGTCAACAAACTGGGGAAACTGTAAATCCTTTTCAGTAAAATTTACCTCAAAAAACTACTTAAAAAAAGTCAAAGGAAATGAGGCCTCATCAAAGTATCTTTACTATTTAAAACTCAAAAAAAGGACCTTTTTTTCGTTACAATAAAATGATTTATGGCTTTGGGAAGGAGCCCCCTGAATTCCCGCGCATAAAGAGGAAAAATTAAAGGGATACCAGGATTTTCCGGGATTTTTCGATGATCTCTGTGTAGGGGGTCGCAAAACCCAAAAAGGAACGAAACGCAGACTTTTGCTAGTTCTAAAAAAATATCAGCGTATTTCATAAAAATTAAAAATTTCAAAAAAGTAAAATTTATGCAACCCGGGGAGTTGAGTAAAGTTTTGGGGCCCCTTTACTTCAAAGAGGGGGATCCTCCCCCCGCCAAAAAAAATTCGCTGCCAAAAACGGAAATCTGGCCCCCCAACAACGCAAGATGAACTTCAAAAGTTCCTTGGGATCCTGAAATTTTTACCTAACCCCATATACCTAATCTATCCACCATTTTCTAGAACCGCTACCTACCCTGAATTTAAAAAAGGTTTTCCCCCGAGTCTCGAATTTGGGTGTTGAACACCTCCCCCCCCTTTCAAGTTGTAAAGAAGCATTTTTTTTAATTTCAGGCAAATATTACCGTTTGCCCCCCCAAAACCTATTTTCATATTTGCTGATGCTAGCCCAGTTGGGCCGCAGCGGTTTTGTACCATATAGATGAAATACGGCAAAGAACGACCGGTCTTTTTTACCTCAAATCTCTCACCGAAACCCCCAAAAAAAATACCCCAAAAAAGAAGAGGGGGTCGCAATAGTTCCTGCTTTTAATAAAATCCATAAATTTATTTTGGAAAACAAATTTTTTTCTCTATTCTGATAATAAAACCCATTGTTTTACATTTTTTCTGAAAACAAAAAAGTACCAATAACAGCTCGTCAAAGAGTGGGAACGCTGGGCTTTTCAACTTGGGGCATATAAAAATGACTAAAACACGAAAGGCGGCAGAAAATTTTCCCAAACCCGATTATTTTCCCGGAAACCCCCCCCCGGACTCTGACCCTGAAAAAAGGTTTTTGTCGGGTTACCAACCCCAAAAATCGAAAAATTTTTTTACCTTTTAATTGGACACTATAGCAGAAAACCAAAGTCGGAAAAACCCCAATTTTTTCAAAAAATTCATGAATTTTTTACAAAAATGGAAAGGGGCCCCCGTCTAAAAATCAAAAACCGGGGCACAAACCTATCATACACGCCAAATTTTGACCTGACCTTTTTGGTAGTGGTTTTTATCTTGGGGGGGTGATAGGATTTAAATTTTACCAGGTAAAAATACGTATTTAGTTTAGAAATTTCTACTCATAATCACCCGGGGGAAAATCGCATGAAACTAAAAAGGGTAGTCTGCGTTTTGGGGGCCCCATTTTTGACGGGAGATTTTAGTTTTGTCATGTACATTTTTGTAAAACATGTCAAGCAACACCAATAGGGAACCCTCGGGGGGTACTACTAATTTTGGGCCCAAAAAACAACACGTGAATGGAAGGATTCACGCAGACATTCGCTCAAAAATTTTATGGAGTTAATTACCCCTTAAAACATTTAGATTCCTTAAATAAATGGGGTGAAAAACCCAAAAGGGAAATCCCCAAATTTCAGCACAACAAACAAAGGTTTTTCCCATGTTTTTTTCTACCCACGGGTTTTTTTATCCTTAAATACCGATAACGGGGTTTCCCCCCTTCAATTCCCGCATCTTTTGGGAAAAATTTTACTCAACGGGGTTAAAACCCCATCTTTTAAACCCCCCCCTGGCCCTCCTCAAAGCCAAAGGGGCCCGAAGAAAAAGCGGGTTTAGAAAGTTCAAAAAAAATTTTTAAAAAAAAATTTTCTTCCCCGTCACCAAGGGAAACCCCAAAATGTCTAGAGGAAAAAATCAGGATTTTCTTTTTTTCATACAAAAAACCCTTGTTCTCTTTTAAAAAAAAGGGCTCCATCCGGAGTTATTTCTGAACCCGTACCCCCAAAACCTTAATAAAACCCAAATTTAAAAACCCAACGTTTAGTTTTAAGACAGGAAAACTCTGAAAAATCAAAGATTCAAAAAAAGGGGTATGAAATCAATGATGAGTTTATTTTTAAGACTAATTTAAACAAAATTTTAAACCCGGCAAAAAAGGGAAAAACCTTGCAAAAATCAGCCCATATATTATAAAGGGGTTGTAAATGGGTTCAAAGAACTGGGCCCACACCACCCAAATTTGGGGTTTTAAAAATCAAAAATGCATTTCAACGGGGCTAGCAGGGCGCCAATTGGCCCCCAAGGAGTTAATTTGGGGCCCCCCCCCCTTTCCACCTTCAAAGAAATTTTCTCTCATGTGAGAGAGAGTAGTTCCCAGGCAAAAGAATAATCCTACCCCAACCCTCCCCCACGGGCAAAAGTTTTGCCTCTGACCCCTTTTGTCGGGGTTATCACCCCCCATTGCCTGGAAATCCAGAACAACAAACAATGTTTTTCAAAAAGGGGGGGTGAAGCCCTAGCAACCCAACAAAAACCTAAAATGGTTCCTTTAAAAGGGCGATCTCAGCGCCAAAAAGGGGGCCACCAAAAGACTTTTTAAAATTTTATGACTTTTGATGAAAGTTCTTAGTATTTTCTTCCCCTTCTTCTAAAATAAAAAAATGTTTGTATACTAGGGGGAAATTTTTTATTTGGGAAAGAGTTTTATTATTAGGCTTTTGGGTTGCTATAATTTTTTCTGTAATTTTTAAACAAATATTGGGGGGAAGCTTTTTGGGGTCGTTTTTTTATTTTATTAAACAAAGGGAGCGGAGCGACCGATTTGTCTCCCATTTAAATCGAACGGGCCCCCATTCTGTGATTCCCGTCTTCTGTAAAGTCGAAAATCAGCCCCAACCGCTGAACAGAAATTTGGGGTGAAATTTTAAAAATAAAATCCGGTAAAGGTTTTTCTGAGAACTGCTTTAAAAAAACACTAATCCTTGCGATTCAAAACCCACAAAAATAAAATGTGAATTTTTTTAAAAATATCGTAGCATTTGTTTAAATACAGCTCCGGGGACGAGACTACCTGGGTGAAAAATGGCCCTGGTTTGCTTAAGCCTACCCCACGGAGGGTTGGGGGTTTTATACCCGTTTTCCCCGGGAAATTTTTTATATTTTTACACCCACATATTATTTTTTTAGGGGTTTTTAAAAGGGGGAAAAAAAACTTAATGATTTTTTTTTTATTTGGAAATTTTTTTTAAAGTTTTTACGCTAATACGTTTTTAACAGATTTTGCTGTTAAAAGGTTTTTAAATTTTAAAAAACTAGGGAAACGCCAAAAAATGGTTGTTAAAAAGTGTGAGTTTAGCCATGTGTTGAGTACCCGTTTCATTCTCCTACTGGGGTTGATCCGCCCTTTGGTAATGGGGGGGGAAAGGGGGTGTTTTCCCGGGGATCAACCTTTTGGCCCCTTTTTCTCACTCGTTTAAAAACGACTTTGGCGTTTCCCAGTATTGTTTATACAACAAACTTTGCCTATGTATTATTTTCAATCACAATCTATTAGTTAATGGTAAAAGGTATGCCACACATTTTTTAAATGTGTAGGGGGGAATATGTTATGATTTGGAATATGTAGTCATAATGAACGCTCACAACCGAGGTTTTTGAAGCGAAAAACCTCGACCTCGTGTCATTCAGTTTACCTTGGAAATACTACGATGTGCGTGGACGTTGGTACGTTGACTTGTTATCTAAGACCTGGTCCCTGTGTTCTGGTAGCGTTAGCTACAAAGAGTACGGTTAAAGGTTTTGGTTTATTTGGATTAAGGACGCAGTCAACCGTTAGGTCCACAATGCACCACTCTTGCCTAATGGGGGAGTGGGGAGGAGAAGCCCATGCTGGTACAGAACAGCACCGGTGAGGGGAGGAAGGGGGGTTTTCCCCTCAAGTACGCGGTCGTCATCGTCTTTGTCATCGTTCGTTGTGTCATTGTCATCACGGTCGCAGGGGGGTCGTCCAGGGAAGGGAGCACAAGGTCCTCGACGAAGATGTGCCAGAGCTCGCCGTCTAGTTGGGGGAGTAAGATACTCCGCTCTCACTAGCTGATGAGTTTGCGAGGTGGTAATCATCCGTCAGTGTTGTCATTGTCGTCGCCGTCGGGTAAAAAATAAATTAAATAAATTACTGACGACGTGAGAAGAAAACTAGGACGCTTGCAACCGGGTTAGTCAGATGCGCCGCCGGTGGGTGATATTAAAAAAGTTTATGAAATGAGTATGTTGTGAATGATTTAATGTTTCTTGCCTTTGTAAGAGTAAAGAAAAATTATGAGTTTAAAGTAAAAGCAAAAGACAAATAAATAAAAAATAAAAGGAGTGTGTATGTGATTCGATTTGGTAATAAAATCTATGAATGAGAAATTTAGAAATTGTCGTATTATCATATGATAGACGTCTTCATGATTAGTAGAAATACTCAGCAATAATATAATTCAGATTTTAATTTCAAGGTTAATGAGCCTAGTAAATTGCTACGAATCTTGTCTTAAGCGTCCAGTTGCATGCATGCAGTCTATATGCACGTTAATAATTAAGCAGTTATCAAGCGAACAACTGTCCAGTAGTCAACGGACTAATAGGAATATTGTTGTGTACTTTGTAAGTCAGCTGGATGTTTATGGTGCCATGCCCGAGAACATGTGCGAAATGTAAAAACACCACACCACAACACACTAGTGATCGCGACACCGACACAAAAGATTTACATTGGAGACTTCTACACTACAGGAATCTTAGAACATCCGTCAAGTTTTTGTTTACTCTTGCGATAGACGGCGACGCGTGATCTACCGTGACAAGGTTCTTAATTGTGCTTCACGCTAGCACCCTTAGGAATGACGACAGCCCTATTGACTAAGATCTACTGTTGTGATTTTCTTTGGCGACAAAATGAATTGCGGGAGCGTACCATGACCTCACAGTTTGTCCACAATCTAGAACTGGCCATCTAGGAAGTTGCCAAAACAAGAAAGCCATTCTTGGATTGTTCAATCTGCTAGTGCTCCGTGCGCGAGTGGAGAACTCTAGACATTTAACAGTATGTTAACTCATGGTGCGAAACACCCGCGGAATCAACGCCAGACAGAATCAACAAGGCCGACTTCAGGATCAACCTGTTATGTATTATGTGCCCTGCGTTGCTTCGTTTCTAGGACGGCTTCATGTCTCACCGTTTACAAAACTCTAAGCCTACATAAACTGATGGATTTAAGTGACAAAATCTGTTGAGTGTAATTAATATTCTGCCACAGCGGGAACCAAAACCCGGACTTACTGCACTGGAAGCAGAGAAGCTAACCACAAGAACCGACTAAAGAAAGAAGGAAATAAATAAAAATTATGTTCTGATAGTAATAGGAAGGAAAAAAATTGTTTTGAATGGCAATAAATAGCAACTTATTAAGGACGTTGTCCAATCGTTAGGTCACAAGCACCACTCTAGCCTAGGGGATATGGGAGAAGGGGGCCCCGCATGCTGGTCAGACCCGCCACGGGTAAGGGAGGAAGGGGTTTTCTCACGTCGCGGTTCGTCATCGTCTTGTCATCGTTTCGTTGTTTCATTGTCTTCATCGTCGTCGGATGAGGTCGTCAAGGGAAGGGGAGATGTCCCCGACGACGATTGTGAAGAGTTCGCCTCCCAGTTAAGGGAGTAATATACTCCCTCTTACTAGGTGATGTGCGAGGTGGACTTTTTCTCTTGAATTGCCTGTTCAATTAGCGGAGCTTCTCTGGGCCAATTTACCCCGGGCCCCAGTCGCTTTTAAAGAAACCACTCTATGTGTTTGAATAAGGTAAATAATATTTATTGTTTGAATGTTGGCACAGTGTCCACGCAAGTGAGTTGGATTGTTCGAGAGGACACTGTTTTTAACTACCGGAACGGGTATCGGATACGCGGTATGATTTTTATTGGCAGCATGTCCATGCGATACCACATATCAGTGTCATATCACCCAGTTTAAGATCTGTAAATCTGTCGGTGCACGGGCAGCGGCAGATACGCTTGAAACCCCCAACTGTACGGGCAGGGAGTGATAGAGAGCGCGCGTAGTACTACGTAAATGAAGTCGCGTGCCGCGCTTGGTCTACGGCGAAAGATTGTCGTCCTGGATTTTAAAAAAACGTTTTGATATAAGGAAAATTGGACCGTGTTTTTGACCAAGTTTTAAAGATATTTATTTGGATTATTACATTAATAAGTTAATATGAACATGATTTTTAAACGAGGGAGCGGTGCGACTTGCGTATCCCCATTAAAGCTCAACGGCACTCATTCTGTGATTCTGTGTGTACATGAAAAACATACGATCGCTGAGCAGATAGCGCTAAAATTTACAACAGGACATCCTGGTGCGAGTTTACTGAGAACGATAACAAAATCAGGTAGCTCTATTGCGATTGAAACATAAAAGAAAGAATAAATTGAAAAAATAGCTGCGAATAGTAAAACAATTTTTTTAACGACAATGGGTTTTGGTTTTGCATAAAAATATTTTCGTTTGTTATTAATTTTGTCTGGCTGTGAAATGCAGATGCCCAGGTTGTCGGGGAAGTTGCACGATCTTTCCCAAAATCCGCTCGGAGATTGAGTAAAATCTTGCAATATTTACACGTATTCATACAGGCTATGTTTTTTCATAGTATTGTCACATATGATAGGCTACAAAGCGTTATGCATTCAAAAAACTCTTGTTTAATAATTTTTTAAATACAATCCAGAAATTACAAAATCCTTTCCCGACCAGGGGATTGAACCCAGGTCTCCCACATTCGAGTATAACGGCGCGCCTTAGCCTACTTAGACAAAACGAAAACGCAAAATCGTTGTTAGACGATGTGGAGTGAGTCAGGTGTTTAGTCCCGGAACATTTGCATGTAAGTTTGATAATCATATTGGGGGAAAAACTAAAAGTGTTTTTTAATTATTTGGTATAAGGTGCGCGTCAACAGTAAGGCCCATTAAGCGCCCACTCTAGCCCTATGACAGGGACTAAGGAAGCCTTGGGGTAGGGGGGAGAAAGAAAATGGGTACTAACTTAACCACATGCTTCACTCTAACAACGACTTTAGGCGTTTCCTATAATAATACATTATTTCACAAGTTTTCTTTACGCGTACTCGATATAATTGAGGAGAAATTACAACATTGACGGGATGTCCGTCGCGTCGGTAGTGGTGGAATAGTTTAAATTATTTCTTACTCCCGACGTGGCGTCATCATGTGGCATGACATTTTCAAGGGGACTGCAATGGACAATGTTATAATTCTCTTCAATAATAACATTTCTTTAACGGCCAATCAAAGAATTTTATTTATATGGATTAAGGGTGCGTCAACGTTAGGCAATATTGCGCACTCTAGGACTATAGCGGGATATGGGAGGAGGGCTCATCTGGTCAAGAACAGCCACTGGGTAAGGGGAGGAATAGGGGGGTTCTCACGTCGTTGTCGTCATATTCGTGTATCGAATTTCGTTTGTGTCGTTGTCATCGTCGCCGGGGAGAGCGTAAGAGCGGAAATGAGATGTGTCCCAGGACGATGTAATTGCCAGAGCTCGCCTCTGGATAACGGGGAGTAATATTCTTCCTCATTTTTGTTGATTGTTTGCGAGGTGGACTTTTTCTCCTAAAACGCCTTCACGATTAGCAAGAGCTATGTAAAAAACGACGACGTGAGAAACTAGGGCGCTTCAAACCGGGTAGGTCATATTGCACCGCCCTGTGACATTGTAGGGTAAATAAATATGAGTTTTCTTTGTGTTTGATGATTATATTGTTTTCTAAGTAAATAAAGGAAAACAGGACAGAGATGTATGCTATAAAAAGTTTTTTTTGTATTTGTTGAAAAATGAAATGTTTTAAAATTGAAATCCGGTCAACAATTAGTACTTGGAGCGAGATATTTTTTTGTAGAATATTGTAGCTGTTGATCTTGCCTATGCTTCAAGGTTCATTCAAGGAGAGGTTTGCAGCGTAGATCTCATGCTGGTCGGAACCTGCCGTTAGGTTGGTAGCTACATGCAATATATAGTTAGATAATTAATTTACTATCTGTAGTTTGTTTGCTTATTAATTACTGTTTCAAAGTGTATAAATGAACAGAAAACAAATGAGATGCTAGTTATAAACAAAATAAAATATATTTTCTATATTAATGTCAATGAAAATGCCTTTTGTTGTGGTTTTGGTATATTCGGATTAAGCGCGCGTCAACCGTGAGGTCATAATGCACTACTCTAGCCAAGGATATGATGGGGTGGAGGGGCCCATGCTGGTCAGAACCAGCCACGCTTGGGGCCAAGTCTACCCCGGCCCAGGAGGGAGGGATCTAGCTGGATAAAAACACACAAAACCCACGACGACGTGAGAAATAGGCGCGCATCAACCGGTTGGGTTCATAATGCGCCGCCTGTTATATTAAAGTGATGAGATGGAGTTAATGGAGTTTTGATGATTTGATGTTGTCTAAGTGATAATAAAACCAAATAAATGATGATGATAGTAATAGCAAAAACAAAAGTTATTATGTGAATGAAATAAAATACATTAAAGAAATGTGTGTGATGGAATTAAATTTGTCAAATAAGCTACTTTGAATGAGAAATTTGTAGAAGTTTGTCGCCATTATTCATATGATAGAAGTTCTCTATTGCTTTCTATTGGTCGAGATCAAAGTGGGTGGGGTGCTCAAGGCATCATTATCATTGCCGACCTTCAGCTAGCCTATTATGATGCACGGTTAAGGGATAACATAAATTTTAAAAGCAGACCAAGCCTTACCCTGTAGTCGTCGACCACTATTAACGTGCAAACACCCGGTGACCATAGATAACGACATTAATTAAGTTAAAAGGGGGGGGCAAAACACCGAAGCAGTCACACGCTGGACACGATTCCACCGCGCGTGACCATAAGTGCGAGCAATTCACTACAGGGCTAATATGTTCACAACCACTTTTAGAATGTATTTGTGCGTTGGTCTTTTGTACGGTTACGGCCTCAGGTCATACCGTTTACACATTCCTATGCAAAAGATACTATGTACCACTTATGAAGTTTTTTAAGACAACTTCTGCCTATAGCGGGAAACGATACCCTTTTTGACCTTCTGTCATGAAAGAAAGAGGAGCTAACCACATGACCAACAGACACAAAAATAACATTGTTGTTTGTAATGCTGATTTTTTGTTTAATTTCAAGAGTAGTATGGTAATTCGGATTAAGAGAAGCGTCAATCTAGTTTGTAGTCATCATGCGCCAATTCTTAGCCCTAGTGGGATATGGGGATCAATAGGCCCATGCTGGTCAGAACCAGCCCACGGGTAGTGTGAGTTTGGTTTATTTGGATTAAGGACCGTCCAAAACGCTAACAAGTCATAATGTACCACTCTAGCTTAGAGGATATGGGGAGGAAAAGGGCCCATGCTGAGTCAAAACCAGCCACGGCTTGGAGGAGGAAAGAGGTTTCTTACGTCGCTGTCGTCTTTGTTCTTTATCCTCGTTCGTGGTGTCATTGTCGTCATCACGGGAAGGTGTCAAGGAGATAGGAGGCAAGTCCGAGATGATTGCCAGAGCTGGCTCTAGATTCAAGAAGTAGGCCTTATATACTTCCTGTTCTTACTAGCCAATGTTTGCAAGGTGGACTCGTTAGCTCTAAATCGCCTCCTTTTAGGATTAGCAGAGCCATGCTCGGGGGCAAAATTTTTCACCAGGGGCCCAGACGGGGCCGTCATCGTCTTTGTCATCGTTCGTTGTGTCATTGTCATTTCGTACTTCGAGGAGGTCGTTAAGGGAAGGGGAGGTGTCCCCGACGACGATGCCAGCGCTCGCCTCTAGTTTTGGGGAGTTAATATACTCGGATCATTACCCTCTTACAAGCAGATATTTGCGAGGTGGACTTTTTCTCTGGAAGCGGCCTTCCTTGTAACTTTAGCAAAGACATGCTCTGAGGCCTAATTCTACCCTGTTTTTTTAAATATGTATTTGAGATTAAGAGAGCGTCAACCGTTAGGTCACAATGCACCTCTCTAGCCAAAGGGATATTGGAAGGAGGGCCCCATGCTGGTCAGAACCAGCCAACGAAATGGGGTGAGGAAAAGAATCGGGGGGTTCTCCACGTCGCCAGAGCTCGCCTCTGTGTTCAGAAAATACTCTCCCTAATTTTGGCCCCCCCCCCCAGCATTTGTTTGCGAGATTGAACTAATCACTTCCCTTGCTTTTGTGATTAACAGAAGCCATGCTCTGGGCCAAATTCTTCCCCGAGGATTGGTGGGGAAAGCCATGTGATGGGCAGAGAAACCAGATTCGATTCTCAGGGAGAGTGAGCTTGGAAAAGAGCAAAGCAATGAATAGAAACTAATAAAGCTAATTGGACGTTGACATCCAGGTGAACAAGAGAAAACTAAAACACTTTTCCATATTTCCAAGTCTCGGCTTGCTGAATATGTCGGCAGATGAAAAGCCTAACCAGCCCAGGCAACTAAACGTATGACCTAAATCAAGATTCCATACTTATGTGAAGAACAGCTCGCCCTACAAACAACCTCCAACTACGAGAGGACTTCTTCGTTCGGTTCATCAAAACAAACGTGATTATCTTCCTTCCGAATTTACAAAAATGAAAAAGTATTTAGTCCAGAGAAATCAAACACGTCTTTAAATGTGCGAAATGCGACCAAAAGGACAGACAAAAAAACTGGCGTCTGTTGATCCTCAACAATGCTCTATCACAGCACTCTGAATTTAAAACATATTTGCCTACGCCAGAGCTGCGGGAATAAACGCAATTGTGGTACGCCCCGCATTAGAAAATAGCGGGCTGTTACCATTCCGCGACTTAAAAAGTTTTTAAATCGCGTTGATGGATAAGTGTTTATAACTATACACATCTCTCTGATGACCAAGCCAAGCCTGGCGACGCTGCCACCACCGATCGGAGCGGGCATGTCCAAGAACAGACCGGTATGTTTTAAATAGGAATCCCGACCCACTTGTTGACACGATTTCAACCGCGGGCGCGACTCCAGTATCATCAGGGTTAATATCACGAGAGAACCAGGCCAAACCTGTCGACGCTGCCACCACGACGAGCGAGCACTGTCCTAGCACAGACCTTTGTTTTAAACAGGGAACACCGAACCAGCGTGTTGGACACGAGTCTTACCACGGGCGACTACAGGATCAACAAGGCTAAATAGCAGAGAGAACCAGCAACCCTGTCCCCCCGGACGCTGCCCCACCACCGACGAGCGAGCATTTGTTCTAAGCACAAAACCGGTATATTAAACAGGAAAACACCGACCCAGCTTGTTGGACACGAGTCTTACCACGGGCCACTCCAGGCATCAACAAGGCTACTAGCAGAGAGAACCAAGCCAACCCTGTCGACGCTGCCACCATCGACGAGCGAGCACTGTCCAAGCACATACCGGTATATTAAGCAGAAAACACCGACCCAACTTGCTGGACACGATTCCAAACGTGGGCGACTCCAGGATCAACGAGGCTAATAAAAGAGAAAATGGGCTTAAATATTATGAAAGTATTCCAAGTGTATAATTGTGTTTATACACATTTCCCCTGATCAAAATTAGAAATGGACTTAACTTAAACAAATAAATTAGGACGGGTTTTGTCAAAGAAATCTTTTCAATAAGACTTTATATATATTGTTCAGGAATGCAGTAAGAGTGTTATTTGTTAAACAGTTAAACAGCTGTTGGTTAATATTAAACTTTACGGTCCTCTACTTTATTTGCATTATTGACATTCGAAGACGATGAGGGGTGATAGCGAGGGTGCATTACGCTGGACACGAACCCGCGTCCTCGGAGTGATAAATTTTGAAATTTTTTGAAATGACAACGTGAGAAACTATAGGGCGCTTCAACCGATATAGGTTCAGCGGCGCCCGCATGTGATATTATTAGTGAATAAAATATAATGTTGTGTGGAAAATGGATGGAGATCATCGTGATAGAAAAGAAAAAATATTTATTTAATTCAACAAATTATGTGTTTTTTTGTGAAGTAAATTTTAGTTAAAATAAATTACTTTCAATGAGAAAATTTTAAAAGTTCGTTTCTCCGTATTTTTATTTAATTTCGCTGCAGTTTGTTTCAAATAAGATTTGGGCTTTAGGTGTTTTGTGTTTAGTAATAAAAACATAAATAAACTGTTACAATTCCAGGTTTGGGATGTGGTGAGTGTTAGTGAGTCTCTTCGTAGCGAGTGACTTGTCAGGGGAAGCATAATCTCTCTCTAGCGGTTAACCCCTCCCCAACCTTTCATCCTGGATAAACTGTGAGGGAGTTAGGAATGTCAGAGGGCATGATTAAGAGGAAGGACTCAATCCTGGATGCATTATAACACGACCGAAGAAACTAGGGTTATACTTGAGGTCAGGATTGCCCTAGGTGGGTAATTGAATAC
The DNA here is from genome assembly GCA_024449915.1 of Sweltsa coloradensis. Taxonomy (NCBI): domain Eukaryota; kingdom Metazoa; phylum Arthropoda; class Insecta; order Plecoptera; family Chloroperlidae; genus Sweltsa; species Sweltsa coloradensis. Next base: position 9,269 of record JAMZAV010012348.1, on the reverse strand, counting down.
GGCATCGAAATTATATGTTTTGGATGCATCAAAGTTAAGGCATCATCGTTTGGGGGGGAAAAGGATAGTCCATGCTGGACAGAACCAGCCAGGGTAAGGGAAGGAAAGGGGGGTTCTCACGTCGCGGGTCGTCATCGTCCTTGTCATCGTTCGTATGTCTTTGTCATCGACCTCATCGTCAAAGGGGAGCTGCAAAGGGACACGGAGAGGCTCCCCGACGACGATTGCCAGGAGCTTCGCCCTTCTTTCAGGGAGTAGTAGTAATATATTTTATCTTCTTATTGGTGATGTTTGTCGAGATGTATTTTTTTCTTGAATCGCCTTGGACGATAGCAGAGTCATGCTCTTGGCAATTGTCACCCGGGCCCAGACATTACCAAACTAAGGCGCCTTCAAACAGTAGAGTACATCGTTCGTAGTGTAAATTTATTGTCGTCAATCGAGGAGGTCGTCAACTGGGGCGGTGTCCCCGACGACGATTGCAGAGCTCGCTCTTGTGGCAGGGAGGTAAAATAACTCACATACAAATGTTTTTTTTGCTGGATGTTGTTTTCCCTCTCTACTTTAAGGGAGGAATTCAATATCAATATTACTAACCCCTAGCTGATGAGATGATGACGAGAAATGTTTTTTTTGTGCGGTGAAATAACATTGTAAACATTATTATATATTTTTTTAATGGGGAACTAAGGAAAATTGTTTCTTGGTAGACGTTGAGCATCGTCTTTGTCATCGTTCGTGTTGTCATAGTCGTCAAAACGGCCCGAGGGTCGTCAAGGGAGGGGGAATGGTTCCCGACGACGGACTCCCAGTGCGCGACTTCTGGTTTCGGGGGTATATATGTTTGCGAGATTCACTTATCCTCTTTCCTCGCCTTTTGCCATTAGCAGAGCCATTGCTCCGGGCCAGCTTCTACCCCGGGCCCCAGACGGGGGTTCTACTGCATACAGAGTTGTAATGACTTACCTGTAAAGCCAAGAAAGAAACAGAGGTAAGAACAATCAAAACACTTCTGTGACTACAATGCATGAAACATCTTTGATCAAAACATTAAAACATCCCATACATAATATGTTTAGGGAGGCGAAAGCGCCCCTCTAGGCCTGCGACTGTTTCTGACGATAATGACACACAAACCGAACAACACCTCAGATTGCCAGCGTTATTTTGTTATTTATAGTCAGTCAGTCAGATATAAGGTGTGAATTAATATTATGGAAATTGTAACTTTTATAATATTCTTAAATGTATCGTTGATATGCTCCATATAGATACTTTGTTTATGTCGTTTTTGTTGTTTATTATGTTTAAGGGCGCGTCAACGGGCAGGTCATAATGCCGCACTCTAGCTAGGAGATATAAGGAGGGGCCCATTGCTGAAAACAGACCTGCCAAGGGTAAGGGAGGAAAGTGGGTTCTCACATCGAAAAGTCGTTCACTGTTCTTCGTCATCGTGCGTGGTGGCATTGTGTCGTCATTTTTCGTCGACCGACGGGGTCATCAAGGGAAGGGGGCTAGTTCCCCGACGACGATTTGCCAGAGCCCGCCTTATTTTCGGGCAGTGAAACTAACCTCATACTAGCTGATGTTTTGCAAGGTGGACTCTTTCTCTTGAATCGCCTGTACGATCAGCAGAGCCATGCTCTGGGCCAGTTCTACCCCGGGCCAGACGGGTTGTGTGGTATGAATATGCATCAAGTACGTGACCGTCTCAATCCCCCCACGTGAATAGCTTTGGACTCTGAGATGATACGAGCAGCCCTTGCAGTTTGACACGCTTCTAGCAGGCCCAGTAGAAGAGGAAGAGAGTCGTGAAAATACTTGGAGAGCTTTGAAACCAGTGCTGAACCTCGAACAAGCTTAGATTAGCGATGCCAGCAGCCAAGATGACCCAGCCGACAAGACCACGTGAGAAACTAGGGCGCGGCAACCGGTTAGCGTCTTGTTGCGCCGCCTGTGATACTGAAATTTAATTAAAATAATTTTATGTTGTGTGTACTGATAATATTGTTCTATGTTAGAAAAAAAAAAAACAGAAAATTACGTTTTTTTATTTATTTCGATTAAGAACGCGTCAACCATTAGGAATTTTTTGGGGGGTTTATTTAGATTAGGGTTTATTTCGCTTATTTGGATTGAGGACGCGTCATCTGTTTGGTCATAATGCACCACTCTAGCCTAGGGAGGGGATATGGGGAGGAGGAGCCCATGCTGCTCAGAACAAGCCACGGGTAAGGGGAGGAAAAGGTGGTTACTCACGTCGCGGTCGTCATTGTCTTTTTCATCGTTTGTTGTGACATTGTCATCGTCATCGTCGCCGGGGAGGTGGTGATAGGATAATAGCAAAAGAAAAATGATTTATTTAAGGAAATGAATAAATAAGAAAAATGTGTTTGATGTGAATGAAATTTTGTTAAATACATTTGTGTTAATGATTAATCTAGAAGTTTGTCGCTGTTATCATACGATAGAAGTTTTTTATATGGTCGGGAGGGATCAAATTGCGTGCGAAAGGCATCATCTTTGGTACATTCTGCTAGCATATGATGTACGGTCAAAGGTACATCACATGTTGTCACATCCGGAAAAGTCCCGATGACGACGACGACGACGTGAGAAATTAGGGCGCTTCAACCGGTTAGGTCATATTGCGCCGCCTTTGATAATGAAAGTTGATGAGATAAGTTAATGGTGAGTTTGATGATTCAATTATTTTCTAGTTGTATATATATAACAAAATAAAATGATGACGATGATAGTAATAGCAAAACAAAAGTTATTTATGTAAATGAAAATAAATTAATTAAAGAGATCTATATAATGTAAATTAAATTTTTGGATGAGCGAAGCGAAAGACATCAATTTCACTGACCCCCAAAAAACCGGTCGTAATGCGTCAGCAAAGTGGCGCGTTACAACATCAAGCATGTTATAACCCCCTCCCCCTCCCCAACGCTCTTCACTCCCTTCCCATTCCATGTGAAGGATAAATGTGAGGGATTGGAACTGTCAGAGGGCATGTTTAAGAGGACTCAATCCCTTGCATGCATTCTAATCAACGACCAAAGAAACCCCGACCATATTTTCTGTCAGGAATGCCGATGGTGGGTATCGAATACAACATCCCAATAATATATTTTGGTTTCATTAAGTTTAAGGGCGCGTCAACCGTTAGGGGGGATGAAAGTCCCATGCTGGACAGAACCTGCCACGGGTAGACCCAGGAAAGGGGGAATCCCTCGTTGAGGTCGACATCTTATCATTGTTCGTGGAGTCTGGAGTCTGGTCTTTGACGTAGGGAAAGTCGTCAAGGGGAGGAAGAAAGGTCCACGACAACGACCACCAGAGCTCCCCTCTAGTTTGCGAGATGGTATTTTTCTTTTTTCTCGCCAGTTACGATCACCACAGCCATCCTCTGGGAATAATTCTACCCCGGGCCCAGGCGGAGACCACAGTCATCAGAGGGGCTATTATACCCCCAAAATTATTTAAAATACTATAAATAAATACTAAACAATAGTATACTATACTATAAAAATACACGTTTAAAGAATTATAACAACAACTATAACAACGTGAGAATTTAGAGCTCTTTTACCGCGGTTAGTATTTGTTGTGTGAATGATTTTTATTTTGTTGTGAGCTTATAAGAGTAAGAAAAATTATTATATGTTTGAAAGTGATTTTAATAAAATGCTTATTTGGACAAAAATTAAACGCCCCCCCCCCCCCTCCCCCCCCCCCCTTTTTTGCAGTCAAAATTTGGACAGAATTACTTGATGAGAAATTAGAAATTTTTTGCGTTATCTTTTTCCACCAAATATGATAAGATTAAATCACTGAATACATGGTGATATTTTCAGTGAGAGTAGGTTTTATCCAGTAAATATATTGACCTTTAACGAGAAAGGATTTAAAAATAATGTTTCCAGTATCCATACGGTAAATACAAGATTGATATTCGGAGATTTTCAAATAAAAGAAAATTTGTTTAGATATTGAATCAATCGTGAAGCAACTTAAATATCTTAGTTTTAATGCCTACAGTAAGTGGCGTTTTTATAACAATTTTTAGTTTGGTTTATTCGGATTCATGGCCGACCGTCAAACCGTTAGGTTAAAATGACACCACTCCTAGCCTAAAGGGGGTGGGGGGGAGGAGAGTGCCCATGCTGGTCAGAACCAGTTATCGGGTAAGCGGGAGGAAGGGGGGTTTCTCACGTCGCAGATCGCATCGTCTTGTCATCGTCGTTGTGTCAATTGTCATCGTCGTCGGGGGGTCGTCAAGGAAGGGGGCAAGGTCCCCGACGACGATTGCCAAGAATCGCCCTCTAGGTTTTGGGGGAGTTATACTCCCCGCTTACTAGCTGATGTTTGCGAGGTGGACTTTTTCTCTTGAATCACCTTTTACGATTAGCAGAGCCATCACGCTCTTGGCTTATTCTACCCCGGGCCCAGACGGGGGTGGAACGTGAAAATTGACGGGTTCTCACATCGCGGTTATCATCGTCTTTGTCATCGTTCTTGGTATCATTGTCATTGTCGTCGTCGTCGTCGTCGTCGTCGTCGTCGTCGTCGTTCGGGTAGGTCGCAAGCGGTAGGAAGATGGGTTATCCTAGCTCTTTACCGTTAAATGTATAATAAGAATTATGATGTTAAGCAACAGCCTCACCAAATGTTCCATCGAACACATATTACTTCTAAACAATTTTAAAATTGTAAAAATTTCTACATTTTAGTGGGCGGGTTGAAATTTACAATTCGAAAATCATTATTTTGGTGACTTAAAAAAAGATGACTCGTTAACAATATCATGTTACTGAGTGGTCTTATAGCCGTATTAATCTAAGCTTAATGCAGACCGGGCAATATTGGGTAGCCAGTTGTCATAATAAATATTTAGTCCATATTTGGAGTAGCAGCAAGTGCCTTCAATGTGGTGTTCACACTTCAAGGATAGCTACGAAAAGAAGAATCAAACAAGAGGAGTTTTGCCGGGCTGGTATTGTATGAGTATGTTTATTCCCCCTGTAGTGCACATGAAATAATTTTGTTCAATCATAATGGTTGATGAAGAGCCTCCAAGATACAATTATGAGGATGCGAAGGATTTACCGTATGCAGAATAAACTGAAGCTTAGGACATCTCAATATACGTAGTTGGATAAGTATATAGATCAAAGAGGGTATTCTTGAGTGTATAACTTTGATAAGATTTGCTTCTTGTGAAAAATATCTAGATGAGTTTATTCAAGACGGTTTTATTTCTAGTCAAACAATTAAAAGGTTAGATAGATAGATATTTTATTCCACTAAGACTCTTCGCCAAGAGGAAAGTGCAATAAGAAACGCAACTGTGAAAAATACGTGGCAGGTCTAGTCACGCAGACTTTCGAAGCAGTCCCCTTAATTTCATCAATATCGCATATGACCGTTTGCCGGAAGAGCGGCGAACAAACATACCAATAAAAGAAGAAAAAAGAGAAAGAAAAAGTTTCCCCGAGCTTTTTTTTTAGGGGGGAGGGCAGTCAGTGGAAATGAAGTCTTTGCTTCGCTTCATAAATTAAATTTGTTCGCGCCATTTCCCGGCGCTATTTTGGTAGTTATATTTTTTCTCTTAGTATTGAGTAGTTCTTGTTTCGTTTATTCATAAGTTGCACATATTGTTATCACCTGTTTGAATTTCGGGCCTATCAGACGTCATTTCCTGGTTTTCTCGCGTTCGGGGACTTTATGCAAGTATTTTTTCAGGCAGTTCGCCTCCTCGCCTTCACTCGATGAAGTGCAAAGTCGGTTTTCGTCTCTAATTCTCTCGCTCGCAACTCGCAACGCACCGTGGCCGTTTCTCCGGACATTGCACTGTTGTGTGTTTTTTTCACAACTGTACGTACTCAAGTACGTGAGCCGCCTGGCCGCGTCCCGTCCTTGGAATACAACGACGGGTTTCCGAGCTGCAGTCCTTGGTTCGACTTGCCTTCAGGAATCTCTAAACTTCCTACTCATACGTTCCAACTCGAGTTTCTTTTTCCCTGTTCTCTCTCGCGGTGGGCTACCATCTCGCCCCATCGTACTTACCTCTGCACTGCCTCCTTCAGCCTACGTACAAGATTCGGGGGTAAGTTAGATCAAAAATAATATACAGTCCATTATTCTCGGAGTTGAGCACCTCGGCTCGAACACATGGTCCTCCGGGCCGGATGCTCCGGGATTTCCGCATTTTTCTCAAATAATTTTCTTATTCAAGGTTAGTCCTTGTTGGTCCGTCGCAATACACACACGGTTTGCAGTGTTTGTAGTTTTCCGCTCTCGTGTTTCTGTTGATCGCTATTCAGTGTATTGTCTTTACGTTTGTTTCCTCTTATTGTTGATATTGTAATCTCCGTTCATCATGGAAGAGTTGCAAGCTCAGCAGAAAAAAGTTAGTTGCTCGACGCAGACGTTATATTCGCGTCCGTTCAACGAACGTTACAATGCGTTCGAGAAATAAAACCCGATCAAGTTGAGTCATTTAGGCCCCGTTTTGATAATTTGTCTCAATTGGAATCTGATTTCGCGAAATCCAAATGTCTATTGCCGAACTCCAACACCCAAGTAGTCATATCCGCTAAATCGATCGAATAGACAAAGTTCAAGACAAATGTTTTGAAACGCTTTTTCCTTTGCTTGTCAAGTTTCGTTATACTACGGTTGAATAAATTAAAATCAGCGCCTGTTGTGACTCAACCTGGTCCTCTGTCCGGCCTCAGTTCAACCATCTCTTGCATTGCCAGTCATAGATCCTTCCCAAGTTCAAAGGGAGAAATTTGCAAATGGCCCGTAATTTATTCTCTTTCAAATCTCTGACGATGATAATAAATCATTAAGAAATGTTCAAAAGTTACACTACTTTAACAACTCATTGTCTGAAACTCCGTTGGCCCTCAATTCAGAGTTGCAAATAACTGAAGGGGAAAATTACCCCCCTTTTCCCCCCCACTTTGACCACTCTCATCTCTCGTTATCAAAACAAGCGATTATTACAGGGAGTTTGTATGTCCACAAATTTGATTTTGTTCCCCTGAAAAACTAATCCTAGACGGTCTTCAAGCGTTTCTAAAAACAACATCGCAACTCTGTCGAATCTCTGAAAGCTCTGAATATTCCCGATTTAGGTGATCTTATTGTTATGTTTGGCATTAGCTAAATCTCGATGCGTCATCTCGCAAGGTTTCTTTGAAAACAGAACAAAACATCTAATCAATTCCGATTAACAAAGCGCTAATCGATTTTCTCGAAGACCAATCAGAACGATGGAGTTATGTGCTGTCGGGAAAAGTTCTGTTACTACCGTTCAAAAGTTCTCTCCCTTCAAAAGCGAATCAAACAATTGGTAGTGTCTCACCTGCCTCGAACAACAGTGTGCAGCGAGTAGTACCACTAACTCAATCTCGAATCACTCTCATTCAACTGTGTCCGCTTGGGCCGGTTGTAAGGCTTCTCATACATTGTACCAGGGCAAAGGTTTTTCCGTGGTTAACCCATAGACCAACCGTTATGACACGCTGCGCCAATTAAAACGCTGTTTTATGTTTTAATTGTATGGGTGCACATCTGCGATCCCAATGCACTTCCACGAAATCATGTTTCTGGGTGTCAAAGCTCTAAACAATCATCTAGTTACATTCTGAACCGCTCCGTCCTCTCGCTGACGATTACTCCTGTCACCGAGCAAGGTCCTCAGCGCCCCCAGGCTCTGTCATGTCAAGTCCAGGCTTCGAGCCCCCACTCATCAAACTGTTCATACTCAGGCCACGTTCGCGCACACTCATTAGTGACGCGACCCGGGATCATGCAACCCTTTCGCGGGTTGTTGGACTCGGGTCACAAATCTCTGCTATCACTAAGTCGTTAGTGCACGTTTGGGCTTGAAAGTCAATCCAGCCAACGCCCAACTGTCAGGTGTCGGACCAAACTAATATGAGTGCATGATTGTGCAATGCAGTTAAGCTTCTCGGCTCTCTGCGGCAACCCTCTATGCATTGTCAATGCACACGTTCTCTCAACTATTGCCGGCAATTTGCCTACATTCCTCCGTGCTCCCACTGACGTCATAGAGCGCTATCATGACCTTGACCTCGTTTGACGATCGCTTCAATGTACCAGGGCACAACTGGATACTCCTCATTGGTGCGATCTTACTCAGACATTCCATCTGTAAAACCGGACACACGATCGTAGGCAGCAAACCTGCCGCACTTTTCCCCCCAAAACGGTTTTTGGTTGGGTTAATCTTAGGTCCGGTCCACGCTACTCAACCAGCACCTGAGTCATCCTAATCATTTCTCGCTGTGACAAGCTTCCCCGTTGGAACATACTCTCCGTCTCTTCTGGGAAACAGAAGAAGTCAGTCGACCTACCTCTATCGGACCCAATGGATTCGCTCGTTGAGAGCACTTCATTAAAAACTCCACTCTCGCGAACCCCTCCTGTGGGGGGGACCGCTACTCGGTCGCTCTACCATTCAAAGCCTGATTGCGTCAGCCAGGCTACAATTCGTGACGTCGCCGCTCAAGACTTTTGTCAGTTTAGAGCGTCGTCTGAAGCCGTGATCCTCCAATTCATGACTCATATTCATTGAGTTCATGAGTGATTACGCTCGTCACTGCACATGCAGCCTTCCTCTCGACTCCTGCGGAGTACATAATCCCGCATCATTTTTTTTTGGGGTGTAACACAAGGTCACAAGCTCTACCACTAACTGCGTGAGGGGATTCAACGCATCCTCCCCTGAAAAAGTGGAGTCGCTCTCAACCAAGTCTCTGCTGAGTGGTCCTAAGCTTCAAAGTGACCTTTCCACGTTCTAACACTTTTCGCACTTATCCTGCTAGCTCTTGTGGCGTGGACGTGAGACTAGATGTACCGTTCAAAATCCACTTGCTGCACCACGATTGTACGATAGCTGCTTTTGTCAGCAATACATATATCGTGGCGTGTCCTGAGCACTATGTGGATACTGTATCCTGACGTTGAGTACTGATGCCACATTCACAGTGACACCTACACTGGTTCTCACTCCCTCTGCATTCTCAAGGTCAGACCAATCGAGTTCGCTTGCAGCAATGCGTCGTGGGACGAAGGTGCTAGTTTCCTCTCGCTTCACGGCGCCCTAACTTCAAACATCTACATCGAATGAACCGTATTTAGGCGCCAGTGACCTTGACGAAAGCCCTCGTGCTTCGTGCTGAGTTGCATCACTCACTCAGTGTGCAGGCATCGAGCTACGGCAAGTG
>JAMZAV010012347.1:0-23668 GCA_024449915.1 Sweltsa coloradensis | reverse complement strand
TAAATTTTTTTGAAAAAAAGTAAAAATCGCACTACCTGAACAACCTTCCTTCATGCTCGATTTAAGTCATTTTCAGTCCTATTTTCTAGATGTTTATGTTGTTGTAAACGAATCTGTGTGGTAGGTAAAGATATTATTAATTTATAATTAGTGATTCTTGTATATTCTTGTATGTTTTTGTAAAAGGTTGTAGTATTCATGTTTTGTAATTGATTACCTATGTAAGCACCGTATATTCATTTAATAGTTTGAATGTTTTTTATTTTTATTTCATTGTATTAAGCCTGACGCTACGAATGAGATGTAATAGCATTAATAATTATGTAACCCACTGATGAGCCATTTGGCTTAGTGGGAGGAAATGTATGTGAATATTGTTCCAATTTAGTTTTTTGCTTCATTATTATTATTATTATTATTATTATTATTATTATTATTATTATTATTATTATTATTATTATTATTAGTATTTTTATTATTATTATTATTATTATTATTATTATTATTTTAGTTAGCCTTGTCACTAGGGTTAACTGGAGTCCACATTAATACTAGGTCTATATCAAAACATTGGGATGAACTTGTTGTCATATTACAGGCAGAAATCGGGAAATTTGATGTTTTGATATTAACGGAAACATGTCTAGAAGGTTATTGTGACAATAGTGTTATACGCTTGAAGGATACGATTGTTTATTTAACTCTAGAATTGATAAACGTGGTGGCGGCTTATTATTGTTTGTTAAATCGAGATTTGTGGTTACGGATAATTCAAGGGGTGCACAGAACAGACCACAACGGAATAGTGCACAACGGAAAAGAGCACACATTTTCGTGTCCCGGACATTGCCGAAGCGTGGCGGTGTTGCCAAATGAAGTGTTGTGTTTTGTTCCGTTTCAGAACGGATTACCGCACACCAGTTAATTTGTGTGACCTATTCCGGTTGAGAATATAGTACGTTCGGATTACCGCACACACGTTGGCGTGTGTGCTCTGTTCCGGTTCTAAACGGATCACAGCACACATCTGTTCGCTGTTCCTGTCCAGAACGGATTACCGCACACACATTGACGTGTGGGCTCTATTCCATTTTCAAACGGATCACAGCACACAGTGTTGAATTCAGACTTTTCATCCCGGGGGGGCTATAGAAGATCCCGGGGGTTCACATAGGGAGCAAGTATGGGGGGCGCCTCCCAACAATAGCGCCGCAGACGAAAATTGTGAAAATCAGGTTTTTAGAGTGCGTTTGGTGCGTTTTAGAAAAAAGTTGTGGTCTGAATGCAATACCAAAATAATGTAGTTTTTGTGTGTTGTGGACGCTAAAAGTTCCTAAATATCGGCTAGATTTCATCTTCAAACCGCTAGATTCACTAAACGGTCATTGTAGCAACGAAAACAAATCCAATATTTTCCAAACAGTGTAAAAAACTGTTTTTGTTACCAATCACAGCACGATTTTGTAAAATTCGACTTAGATGAAGCAAGTACAAGGAGAACTGCGTTGACCCCTCCTTCTACACTTACAGGATGCATACGCATTGGTTACCTAATAATAGTATTTTCGTATCGAAAAGTACACTGACCATTTACCCAATATACCACCCTGTATCAGTCCTGCAAGCGCATATCCTCTCAAGGCAACATACAAGTGGCGACTGCAACAACAACAACAAGACAACTACAAGGCGACTGCGAGCCAACATACAAAGAAGACATAATTGGGAATTTCTTAAACAGAAGTCGGAACCCTTCGAATGACCATACATTCACAAATCTAGTTCCTGGCCTCGTGAGTTGCCCCACACGTTTTTCGTAGGGTCTCTCTACTTGATTACAGTTAAAAACAAACCTTCAATGCAATATGTTCCTGCCCTTTCAAAAACGGCAAAGTGACATTTGAAAATGGCGGAATATATTTCAATTTCAATTTTTTATTAGGACTAATTGTACATTTTATGTAACAACAACACAATTTTTAGTGTATGTGTCCTTTAGCTAAATAAAAAAAATGTTACAAATACTAATATAATGAGAAATTGTCATAATATGTAATACATTGTGCATGTAGTCAATTTATTCCCGTGGGGGCTTCGCCCCCCCGGGATTATAGCTGGATTCAACACTGACAGCACACATTTGTGCGCTGTTCCTGTCCAGAACGGATTACCGCACACGCAGTGAATTCTGTGCTCTGTTCCAGATTCAAACGGATCACAGCACACATTTGTGCGCTGTTCCTGTCCAGAACGTATTAATGCAACAGGAACTGGGTAGGAAAAATTTTAAGTTAAAGAAGTGGCTAGGATGGCATCATCAGATAATTATTGCATTATAGTCTGTGGAACAAGCTTCTTTAACTATAAAAAAAAACATTTCAAAGACGGAAACCAGCACCAAAATTTCGGAGCTGGTAAAAGACATATTTAAGAATGTTATTTTCACGGGGGACATGCTTGGTTGGTAGCAAATAAGTCACCTGTCATGGCGTCCTCAAGATGACCGCCAAAATAATTCTTAAAATTGCTGTAACTCAAGAAGTAATCATCGGATTTGATCAAACCAGAAATTTTTTAATGGGTTTTAATGTTCTACAAAAAATGTCAATAGCAGGTTATATCGCAAATGCAATAGTTTTAACTAGGAAGCCTCGCAAACGAATTTTCAGGCGCGTTGTTGGATGAGCGTAATTTTTTTAAACGAAAAAAAGAGAAAAATTGCGTTTTTCACAAAAAAATTATTTTCCGATTGCGCTCAAATTTCACATCAATACATTAATTCAGAAAATAAGGTTGTGTGAAAAAATCATAACAATCGGATAAAGCATGTATGTATTATAATTCGAAGAAATGTTTTAAAAAATCAAGAAAATCATAAAATTGCGATTTTCATGAGAAATAATTTTTCAATAAAATAAAATAAATAAATAAATAAATAAATTGTATTAAGAGTCTACCCACTCAGTTATATAACTGATTTTCACTGGGGAACAGTAAATCAAAGCGACCAAGTCAACCCTGTAGGCCCCGACGCAATCGACGAGTGAGCGATACCCAACCAAAGATCGACATTTTTAATAGAAAATATAGCAGTCAGTGGTATGGGCAGTGCGAACACCCGCGGATCAACGCCAGAATCAACAAGGCCGATTCAGAAAAACTCTGAATTTATTATGTGCTACGTTGCTAGGACGGCTCCAAAGTCACCGTTTACAAACTCCTAATACAAGAACTGATAGACTTATGTCCAAATCAGAAATTAAAAACTTCTAACTTTCGCGGGAATCGAACCCTGGACCTTCTGCATTGGAAGCAGGTACGCTAATCACAAGACCAACGAACAAATTTTACACGAATAGATTAATTCATAAAATTTAGTTTTTGTGAAAAATTTATCACAATCGGATAAAGCATGTAGGTGTTATAATTCGAAGAAAGTTAAAAAAATCGAAAAATTGCGATTTACATGAGAAATAATTTTTCGATTTCGCTCAAAAAAAGTGGCGGTTCTAAGTTTAGAGATTTCGAAGGCCCCCAGAAAATTTAATCGCAATTGGAGTATCGATTAATCCGGATTCGTGTTAACAGTCACACAAAAATACGAAAAAAAGAAAGAAAAAAGAAAGAAAAACACTACGGATTTTTTTCTCCAGTGTAGTGAAATGGAATCTTCGCTTCGCTCGCTACGCTCGCTACACTCATCCACTAAATTATAACAATCGATTGCAATTATAGCACTTTTTGGATGATCGTAGCGAGTGAAGCGAAGATTCCATTTCACTACCCTGGAGAAAAAAATCCGAAATGTTTTTTTTTCTTGTTTGGTATTTTTGTGTGACTGTTAACACGATTCCGGCTAAACCAATACTCCAATTACGATGAAATTCTGTAGAGGCCTTCGAAATCTCTGAAATTTGAACTGCCACGTTTTTGAGCTCGATCGAAAAATTATTTCTCATGAAAATCGCAATTTTACGATTTTAAATTTTAATATTTCTTTGACTTATAACACCTACATGCTTTATCCGATTGTGATGATTTTTTCACAGAACCGTAATTTTATTAATTAATATTATTCGTGTGAAATTTTGAAGCAATCAAAAAATTATTTCTCATGATAATCACAATTTTACGATTTTTTCCGATTTTTCACATTTCTTCGGCTTATAACACCTACATGCTTTATTCGATTGTAATTATTTTTTCATAGAACCTTTATTTATGAATCAACATATTTATGTGGAATTTGAGCGTAATCGATAAATTATTTCTCATGAAATAGCAATTTTACGTTTCTTTGTTTTAAAAAATTACGCTCATACAACAACGCGCCTGAAAAAGCGTTTGCGAAGCTTGTTCAGGGTAGTAACTACCCTTGTTCCTGGTATAGTTTCATGATTTTTGCTTATGACAAGACAGTGATTGCATTACGATGTCACAAGTATCAGGAAGTCGTCGTTGTTTGTGCAATGACCATTGCATGTTTGTATGACGTACGAATGGAGCTGACAGATAGTTTAATTGTCGTTACTGTAGCAATACCGGGTGTCTTTGAATTGCTGGACTAAAAGCATTGTGACATGAGCTAATAGATTCGCACGCGCTTTTTCTCGGGGAACTTGGTGGCGAAATAGTGCTGACTTTGTATTTCTACACTTCACTGCTAATTAATTTGTACACTGATTGAACTAGGTGGCTGAAGAGGCGTAAGCCGAGGAGAGTCGGGTAGTTACATTCTGACCAGCAAACGAACAAGTTGTCTTCGGGGAAGAGTTCAATGTGTTTCTGACAAGGGCAGTAATAACATCGTGTATCAAATGGAGTTGGACTCAGAGAACTGAAGGAGGAACAACAAGAGAGCGAGTCAGGAGTGCCAGGAGTCGGGATGAGGCTGAGAGGCGGCAGCCGATCCAAGAGGCGAAGAGAGAAGACCAGGGGCAAGTTATCAAGGGTCCGGGATCGAGAAGTCGTCACTGACATACCAGAGTCCAAATGGAATAGAGTAAGCTAAATGATTTCAATACAGTAATGTCAGTAAAGTCAGGGGACACGAACTCACGTTCAGTCGGGTAAAATGCATGCGCTCAGCTGATAGGCAACATTAGGTTGTCAAATTGCTAAATACATGTGCTCCTTCTTTTTGTTGAAATAATGTACTTATGTATGTTAATCCTCTCAATACATGTCCTAGATTAGAATTCACCCCATTTTTACCTATCGATCTCGGTCACTGTCGGGAAGATTAGTCTGTGTAACAAACAACAGCTACGTTCCCCAAAACAATTGTTACTTTGGTAAATAACATCTATAACAAGGGCTAATCAACCTCTCAACATGACAATATCTACGTATAAAATTATTTATACGTACAACTCGCTAGATGGCTACGAAATTTTTAAACTTTACTAAAATAACGTCGATAAATCCAAAATTGTTAGCGAAATTGTAAACGAAATTCCGGTAACTAATAGATTAATTGGATGAGCGCAGCGAGCGAAGCGAAGATGAGCACTGGTGAAAACAATCCGGAATGTTTTTCTATTTTTTCTTTTTTTTTGTATTTTTGTGTGTCTGTTAACACGATTCCGGCTAAACCGATACTTCAATTGCGATGAAATTTTCCGGAGGCCTTCGAAATCTCTGAACTTAGAACTGCCACTTTTTTTTAGCTCAATCGAAAAATTATTTCTCATGAAAATCGCAATTTTACGATTTTTTTCGATTTTTTAAACTTTTTTCGACTTCTAACACTTACATGCTTTATCCGATTGTGATGAATTTTTCACAGAACATTAATTTTATGAATTAGTATATATTCGTATGAAATTTGAGCGTAATCGAAATTTTGATTCTTATGAAAATCGCAATTTTACGATTTATCGAATTTTAAAACATTTCTTCGGCTCATAACACCTACATGCTTTATCCGATTGTTATGAGTTTTTCACAGAACCTTATTTTATGAATTTATATCTTGGTGTGAAATTCGAGTGCATCGAAAAATAACTTTTCATGAAAATCGCAATTTTACGTTTTTTTTACATTTCTTTGACTTACAACAACACCTACGTGCTTTATCCGATTGTAATGATTTTTTACAGAACCTTAATTTTATAAATTATTATATTGTTGTGAAATTTGAGCGCAATCGAAAAATAATTTTTCATGAAAATCGCAATTTTACGCTTTTTTTTCGTTTAAAAAAATTACGCTCATCCAATAACGAACCTGAAAAAGCGTTTGCGAAGCTTCCTAGTTGATTGGATGAGCGTAGCGAGCGAAGCGAAGATTTCATTTCACTACACTGGAGGAAAAAATCTGTTTTTTTTGTTTGTTTTTTTGAGTCTGTTAACACGATTCCGGCTAAACCGATAATCTAATTGTGAATAAATTTTCTGGAGGTTTTCGAAATCTCTGAACTTAGAACTGCCACTTTTTTGACGCAATTAAAAAATATATCTCATGAAAATCGCAATTTTACGGTTTTTACAAACTTTCTTCGACTTATAACACCTACATGCTTTATTCGATTGTGATGAATTTTTCACAGAAACCAAATTTTATGAATTAATTATATTCGTGTTAAATTTGAGCGCAATCAAACATTATTTCTTATAAAATTGCCATTTTACGATTTTTTCGATTTTTAAATCAATTCTTCGCCTTATAACTCCTACATGCTTTATCCGATTGTAATGATTTTTTGACATAACCTTTATTTTATGAATTAATATATTGGTGTGAAATTCGAACGCAACCAAATAATAATTTCTCATGAAAATTCCATTTTTACGCTTTTTTACATTGCTTTGACTTATCGAAAAATAATTTCGCATGAAAATCGCAATTTTACGCTTTTTTTCGTTAAAAGAAATTTCGCTCATCCAACAACGCGCCTCAAAAAGCGTTTGCGAAGCTTCCTAGTTCATGAAATTTAGCACTATTAAATCCAAATTAACCTTTTGAAAAGTATGCCCGTATATATACGTGCGCGCCTGAGCGCCCTGCCAGAGTATTACCGTATATGTACGTTTCTATGTTTTTGGGTTGCACAGTAATTCAAGGCATGGGTGCATCGAGCTGAAGCTCGGCCATGCGGTAGTGCTACCTATTGACAACATCTTGAACTATTTGGTAAAACATTTGGACGATATTTGATCTATTTTTAGCTTGTTTTTGTGAATACGTGCGTTGCCGGTGCGTGTGACGGCAGGCCTAGTGCGTGCTAGTAGGTAGCAACAAGTGTTATCGGTAGCTATGGCAAGGCGCGTCGATATGAATGTAGTCGAAATCTCGGAAATTATTATGAATATTGTGTGCAAATAAACATTTACTACACAAGAAAATATTAGTTATTAATCTCACTAAGAATTTTTCCCTTATATTCTAAAAAACGGGAAAAATCTCAATAATAATAATAATAATAATCTCAATAATTGTGTTAAATTAACACAATGTGGTCCACCTTGGTATCATTTTAAAGCTAGTTTTATGACGAATAATTGTATGAGAGAAATAATTAATTACGTTAATTAATCACCAAATTATTACATTTTTTAAAAAATTATTCCACTTTTAAGGGGAATCCCTAGACCCAAATATGATTTCTAAAGAATGCAGTAAAGACGTCTGAAAAGTAAGAAAAGTAAGTAAATGTGGTAAGAGGGGCTTAATTAAAGAGCGGATTATTTTTTTGAAATTTTTTTGACGGGACATAACCTCAGAATCAACAATTGTATTCAAATTACTGGAATCAGTTGCTCAAGTTCAAAATTGAATTTTTAGCAGCGGTTTTTTGTATATTATTTCTACACTTCTTTTATCTACAACCTAAATATAAGTATTATTGGTTTTATACGGTTTCAGGCGTTGCAAGATTTTTTCCGTTAAACGGTACAAAATTTGAAATTGTCACGGCAGGCGAAAAAAATTGTGCAACGCAACAAACCATATAAATCCAAAAATTATTTTATTTAGGTTGTAGATAAAGGAGTGTAGAAATAATATACAAAAAACCGCTGCTAAAAATTCAATTTTGAACTTGAGGAACTGATTCCAATAATTTGAATACAATTGTTGATTCTGAGGTTATGTCCCGTCAAAAACATTTCAAAAAAATGATCCGCTCTTTTATTAAACCCCTCTTACATTCTACTTACTTTTCAGACATCTTTACTGCATTCTTAAGAAATCATATTTGGGTCTAGGGATTCCCCTTATGTTTACCTAAAACTCGATCGATCGTCATAAAAATATATATTTCTTTACTGACATAATACCAATGAATCCAAAATGTCATGTCCCGAAACAAAATTCTTATAACTTACCGTTTAATTAAGTAATTAAGTGAAGAATTACTTATATCTCAATAATAATGTTGTTGATACTAATGTTGCACATACAAAATGCCAACTGAAGTATCAAATATAAACAATGCGAGTTTAATTTTAAAAATAATAAATAATAATAATAAATTGTATTAAGAGTCTACCCACTGTATTTAGAGTCTACTCACTGTATTTAGAGTCTACCCACTATAAAATAAATAGTCACACATTACGTTCATGCTACTTTCCCGTTAATTGAACTTATGAATTAATTTAATTATTATTTAATCATCATTTGTTGTGTAAAATTAACACAGCCACACTGGGAACCATTTGCAAGCATATTTTACGGGGCACAATGTGGGAAATTGTTGGCGTGACTTTGGTGGAAGCAAAAAGTGAACGCTTTTTTAGTTACTAGGAAAACGCTAAAGTCCCGCCGCGTTGATAGATGAGCTTTTTCAAAGTTTTTAGTTTGTGTAGGATATCTTTACTTTTGCAAGTGCTTTGTTTTGCTGCCTACGCATTGTAGGTGATTGTTGTCAAGTTTCTATTGTTACTTGTCAATTGGTATTATTTACCGTAAAAAACTTATATTAAAAGCTTTATTTCTATGGATTCTGGCTAACTTTTTCAACTTTTTCTTTTAAAAGGTACTACATCACCATAACTTTAATGTTCATGCATAATATGAACGTTTTATCCCCACCCGTTTGGTCAGAATTGGCCCAAATGGCACGAAAATAACGCACAAAAAATCAAAAAACTTATATTAAAAGCTTTAATTCTATAGATTCTGGCTAACTTTTTCAACTTTTTCTTTCAAAATGAACTACATCACCATAAACTTAATGTACATGTATAATATGAGCGTTGTAGCCCCACCCGTTTGGTCAGAATTGGCCCAAATGGCACGAAAATATCCCACAAAAAATCGAAAAAAATCGTAAAAGTACGATATTCATGAGAAATATTTCTTCGATTGAACCCAAAAACGTGGCAAGTCTAATTCAAAGATTTCGAAGGTCCTGTCAAATTTTCATCAAGATCGCATATGCCGTTTGCCCGGTAGAGAGCGAACAGACAAAAAAAAAACACCCGTGCTAAATTTTTTGGGGGGTCAGTGAAATTGAAGTCTTCGCTTTGCTCATCCAATTGTTATTATTATTATTATTATTATTATTATTATTATTATTATTATTATTATTATTATTATTATTATTTTTATTCACATGTTTCCACATCTCGGTACAAACCGGTACAAGTAAATGCAATGTATTGCGGACTATGTCAAGCAATACATGTGCCTATATAAATAACAAACATTCATATTCAAAACTTGTCTAAAATCTATACAGTATTCAACATAACATTCAAATCAAAAACTTATGTTAATCCTTACAAAATAGACAACATAAAATCGTTTTATAAAACATTGTCATTGAGGAATTTTCGAACTATGTGCATGTATATGTGCAAATTAGAACCGCTTTCTGCATTTTGATGAATAAATTCTTGTTAATGTCCCAGTTGGTGTAACTATTGTGTAGGTTGTGTGTATAACTGCCGTGGCTGACACAATAATTGGTATTGTAGTGACTTGATCTTGTTTCCACATTTTCTTTATTTCTTGTCCTAAGTCAAAGTAGCGGCTAACTTTTCTGTCCCACGTTGTTTCAATATTTTGACTTAGTGGAATTGCTACATCAATAATAAATGTTTGCCTTTTTGATTTATCCGTTAAAATGATATCAGGCCTATTATGTTGTATCGTCTTATCTGTAATAACAGCCCGATCATAATAAAGTTTCCAATCACAAATTTTTCTAATACTTTTTCAGGTTGGTACTTGTAGTATGGTACCGGTAACGATGTTCTCCAGTAACGAACACTTTTGGGCCAGATGTTGGTGAATTATGTTGGCAACTTGATTATGTCTGTGCAAATAGTCTGACTGGGCTAGAATTTTTACATCCCGATATTACATGATCTATGGTCTCATTGGTCAAGTGCACTTTCTACATTTATCATCCAGAATTGTCTTGTCTTTAATGATGTGCTTCTTGTAATTGTTCGTGTAGCAATTACTTGATCCTGTATGGCATGAAAAATCCCTCTGTTTCTCCGATAAATCGCTACGTACATTTATTAGTGCATCAGTGTCTACTAATCACGATCATTCTTAAGAAATCACATTGTGTGGCTCTAGTGATTTCCCTTCATGTTTACACCCTAAACTCGATCGGTGATGGTCATTAATAAAATTATATAGTTTTTCCCCCCTTTTTACTGACATTAAGAAAAAATTTGATAATATCCAAATCTATGTCATGTCCCGAACCGACAAAATTCTTTATATGTACTTACCACCGTTTATTATTCAATGTCATATTTCTAAGTGAAGAGCCTTACTTTATACTTCTTCACTAATAATGTTGTTTGATACTAATGTTGGCCATACAAAATGTGCCAACTGTAGTATCAATATAAACAATTGCGCGGTTTAATTTTAAAAATCAGTAAATTAATAATAGAGATGAAATTTGTATTTCAACGTATGTCTCTACCGCCTGTATTTATGTGTCTACTTGCTCGCTGTATTTAGAGTCTCCGCACTATAAAATAAATACGTCACGTGGTATAGTTGGCATCATGTACGTTCATTGCTTACTTTCCGCGTTTACATTGAACTTGTAGATATGCAACAGGTAATGTTATATTATATTATTTTAATTCATCATTTGTGTGTTATAATTAACACGACCTACACTGGGAACCTATTGCATAATGCTATCTATGGTTTACGGTGGCTCACTAATGTGGGGTCAGATTGTTGGTACGTCTTTGGTGATTATCAATCAAGCTGACGTTCGCTTTTTTTTAGTATACTGAGGAAAACGCGTAAGTCCCGCCGTGTGCCGTTGAAGATGAGGCTTTTTCCCAAGTTTTTTTAGGTTGTGTAGATATCTTACTTTGTTGGCAGTGGCTTTTTGTTTTGCTGCCTACGGCATTGTAGGGTGATTTGTGTGTCAAGGTTCTATTGTTTTATACTTTTCAATTGTTACTATTTGGACCGTGTAAAAAGCTTATATTAGGAGAAGCTTTATTTTTCTATGATTCTGGCTAACTTTGGTATCGAACTTGTTTCTTTGTATAAGGTCCTATGACTCCACCTATAACTTTAAGTGTTCATTTAGGGTTGAGGCAGCATAGTATGAACGTTTATAGCCCCACCCGTATTGGGTCAGAATTGGCCCAAATGGCACGAAAATAACGCACAAAAAAATCATAAAAACTTATATTAAAAGCTTTACTTCTATATAACTCTGGCTAACTTTTTTCACTTTTTCTTTCAACATGAACTGACATCGACCATAATACCTTAGATGTACCTTATGATATGAGGAGGTCGGCGTTGGAGCCCCACAGCCGTTGGTCAGTAAATTGGGTGCCAAAATGGCACAAATATCGCACAGAAAAATCGAAAAAAATTCGTAAAAAGTATCGATATTTCATGTAGAATATTTCTTCTATTGAACCCAAAAACGTGCAAGTACTAATCAAAGCGAGTCACGGGAAGGTCCTGATCAAGATTTTCATCAGATCTGCATATCAGTGTTGCTCCGGGGTAAGGGGAGCAACAGACAAAAAAAAAAACACCCTTGCCTCAATTTTTTTGGTGGGCATGAAATTGTGAAGTCTTCGCTTTTGCCTCAAGTGCCAATGTTTATGATTATATACATTGTTATTTTATTATTATTATTGAGTTATTATTATTATTCTTATTTTTATTTTATTTTATTCACATGTTTATCCACATCTCGGTACAGAACCGGTGACAAAGTAAATGCAATGTATTGCGGACTATGTCAAGCATACATGTGCCTATATATAATAACAAAACATTCATATTCAAAACTATCTAAAATCTATACAGTATTCAACATAACTTCAATAAAAAACTCATGCTTAATCTTACAAACTATACAACTATCAAATGGTTTTTATAAAACATTGTCATTGAGGAATTTTCGGACTAAAATGGCAATGTACGAATTATTAACGCTTTCGGCATTTTGATGCATAAATTCTTGTTAATGTCCAGTTGGTGTAGAACTTATTGTGTAGGTGTGTGGTATAACTGCGTGGCTGACACAAATAAATTGGTAAGTTGTAGTGACTTGATCTTGTTTTCGCACATTTTCTTGTTATTTTCTTGTCCTAAGTCAAAGTAGCGGCTAACTTTTTCTGTCCACGTTGTTTTCAACTATTTTGACTTAGTGGCATGCATACATCCAATATAAAAGTTTGCCTTTTTGGGGGATTTTTCCGTTAAAATGATATCGGGCCTATTTGTTTGTAGTCGTCTTATCTGTAATAACAGCGCCGATCATAATAAAGTTTCCAATCACATTTTTCTAATACTTTTTTTCAGGTTGTTACTTGTAGTATGGTACCGGTACGATGTTCTCCAGTAACGTGACCTTTTGGGCCAGATGTTGTGAATTTATGTGCAACTGTGATTATGGTCTGTGCAAATAGTCTGACTGGGCGAGAATTTTACAGACGATATTCTGATCTATGGTCCTTCATCTGGTCCCAATGTTGGCCGCTCTTTCTCTACCTTTATCAATCCGTTAAATTGGGGTCTGGTCTTTGACAGTGAGTTTTCGTGGAATTCGTATAAGCAATTACTTGATCGCGTAGTGGGCCATGCTATCCCTACGTGTTCTCCGAATTAAATCGCCTACTTGTAACCATTTATTAGATCATCATTGGTCTACATAAACACATGGGCCATGACTGTGATTTCTTCCCATGTAATCTTTGAAGGTTTCCAAGTGTGCTGGCTTGCTATCAGCACTTATTAGAGTGTCTCAAGTGGTCCACAGTGAGCAGATCTATGGTGGTACGGTTGACAGCCGCTTTGCCACAGCTGTGTGTAATTCGCGAAGTAACTTTTACTATAGAGTATTCCCTACAAATGGTTGCTTAATACGTGCGGTTATTTCAAATCATTATCCTCTTCCACCACGTAACCTAGACAATGTCCTCCGTTTTGCGATCCGCCGCTCTGGTGATGAATCGGTATATTCCGGGAGAAGAGTTCTTTATTTGTCGTGAGTAGCGGGTCTTGTGTGCATCTCAGGGGAGGAGAAGAGATAGTGTCCAGGGGAAAATTCCGAATAAGTACATTAAAACTGGTACTGCATAAGTGTTAATTGCTGTACCTTTAGTTTTCCCGTTGAAATTTGATGTTCAGTATTTCTTTCCTCTCTTCACAAAGTACTGTTAGGCTTGTCTTCGCTGCCGCTTGATGAATCTGTTCGCTTGAGGAACCCAAGGTTTGTATACTCGCATCATCCTTTCTTCCATGTGCCTTCAATTAACATTTCCGACTCCTGATAGTTGAACACCATGTGAAGCTTTGAACTTTGCCCTGTTTGACAGCATAATATGTTACCACTTTTCTAATCCAAAGTTCCATTTGAAGATCTTGGCTTACGAATGTGTGATGTGTAATAGAATGAGTGAGTTGTGCTCTGTAATCGCATATATTTGATATCATCCATGTTACATTAAATGATGACAGTATCAATAGTGTATTACCACTTTCTTTGGATTGTTGATTCCATATTTGTGATTTAGTTTAGCCAACGTTTTTTGATAAGGAATTTCTAGACGGCCATATGCAGTAATCCAGACGGGCTTAAATTGGTATCACCTGTAAATATATTCTCCATCGTGCAATTTTTAGTATCAGCTCGCTCTGAGTGATTACAAAGTTTTCTCTAGGCAATTTTAGTATTTAAGCGTTTGTTTGTACTAGCCTCTATGTGTTTTCATAGTAGGCGTTCTTCAAATAACTGTATTAATATTGGATCGATTTTATATACTTTGACTCGCATTACATGGATAAAGCCTGAATGAGGCACAGTGTCATAACGCCTTTTTGTAGTCAATATATGCATTTGAAAGATTCGTTTGACACATGTGTTTTGTCTCATAACCAAGACAGTCTTAAACCAACTGGTTGTTCCTTACAACCTTGGGAATGACTTGTTGTACATAGTCCTTTTAGTTCCTCGATGGATTATATATATGATGTTCTTCTATCATACAATGCTGGTACAAAGGTTTGTTGTTGGCAATACAAGATGTAAGTAATTTTGTACACAGTTGGTAGCATGTTATTAGGTATGGGGTGGGTTGCTGGATTTTGTGTATCGCGTGCTTTGTGTTTAAGTAGAGCTTTCTTTCTCTTTTTTGCCAAATATAAAGGATGGCTTCACTCTTTCATAATGCTTTAAATATTTTGTGCTGAGATCTTCAGGCAAACAGTTGAATCTTTTATCCAAAAGTTAGGGACTTGTTATCAACGCCGGGAGTTTTCCATTATGTGCTCCGGTTATACTAGATTCAGTTCTTTCGAGAGAATTTGCTATGGAAGCACAATTTCATTACTTGCTTCCATATCTTGGTTTCTTCGACAATGCCATGCTTGCATTTCTGTTTGTGCCTCTCAGGTCTACCTCCAGAATTCTTGACCAGAAATTTGTTATATCTTGCTCTGAGTGGTGTACCGTATCAATTGGTGTAAGTCCCATTTTGGTGCAACCTGTCGATAGAATACTTTTTCATTGTGCTGAACTTTCTTTTTGTTGTTGTCTACTTGTAACATAACCTGTACCTTTTCAGTCTGTCTTTGAAAGCGCCCCTAAAGGCTTATTGTTTTATGTGTCCGTGTACATCAATTAAAGACACATTCTGCATTTTTCGGTGCTAGTGTGAATTATCATTCTACTAAATATAGCTATTTACATGGAGCATTAAATTTTTGCCCTATTACCACTGGTGTGGAGTACTGTGTTAAACGTCGCCGAGATCTCTTCTGAGAACGTCTCATTCTGGCCACTAACCTTTGTTCCCCGCTTCCATCGCTTTTTCCTAACTCCTCGTTTAACAAAAAGTGTTTATCAGTAGTTTCTCTAACACTTCATTCCTAAGATTGCCATATTACTGGCAACAGCACCACCGTAACAATGTGTATTAATGTCCCCAAACCTTAGATTCGGCGATATTTTGTTCCCATCGTTCTTTCGCAGACACATTAATTCTTTCGTTTGACAATGGTAACTATTGATGTAATGATTTCTAATTTGGTATTTTTGTGTCGTACTTCGGACACATTACAGCAAACTTTTTGTCTGGCGTCATCAAATTTTAAGTTGGAGTTTCTTTTCTGCAATGTACTCAACACATTGCTGATGGCTGAATCAGAGTGTCTTGGGTATTTGTGGTTCAATGTGTGGTTCTATTTGTGGCCTGGACTTCATTTTTGTAGAGTTTTCCAATGAACCTACCTCATCTTCATTATCCTCATCCTGCCTCGCGGTTCTCAATATTTTCTCTGCCATTTGATGAATATAATGCAATTCTTCAGCCTACTTCCTGTCTTATTTGCGGTATAGATGTTTGTTCGGTATATATAGGGTTATTTTTAAGATACCCTTGCGTTGATCTGCTATTTCGTGATGTTCCGTAGCAACAATATCAGGGAGAGTCTGGCGGTTATAATGCTCGATGTGTAATAAAAATAGCTGTATCCTTTTGATTCGTTATTTCTAGGGCGTGTAACTCCTTAGATAATTACGTATTATACTGGAATTCATTTGGTCAATATGTCCATTTAAATAATAATACGTAATGCGTGGTTTTTACCAGCTTGGTGGTTAACTGCACATTGTCAGGGAATACCACCATGGGCTGTGCATCATTTCGATCTACAGAATTTTCAACTTCTGTTCTAACATCTGGATTTGTTCTAATTAAAGATATTTGACTTTAATCTTCGAGGTTAGCCGTGTTTCCGCTCTTCAAAGATCTCAAAACAACATCAACTAACGACGTTACCTGCCATTCGAGCATGTAATATCTTCTAGCAAAGCACTTCATATCGCGTTCCCAGGGATTCGCCGTCTTTTTAATTTAGGCCTAAGGTTCTCAAATGTCTATTAAATATTTTTTTAAATGTACAAAATTTGTAAAAAACGTGTAGGTCTTTACCCCTAACGATCCACTTATAGAAACTGTAAATCTTAAACTTTTACTGTTAAAACAAAAAATTCTTTTTAAAATGCCACCTTAAAAACGTTTTTTAAGTCAGACTCACTTTCACGCGTTTGCCATTTTGTGTCTTTTAGCGTTTTTTTTTGTTTGTATTATTTTTATTTATTTTATTATTTATTATTATTATTATTATTATATTATTATTATTATTTTTTAATTATTATTATTTTTATTATTATTATTATTATTTTTTTATTTCACAAGTATACTTTCCGACCCTTATATTGAAGAAAATTAAACATTGACGGATATTTCTCCGTCGAAATGTGAATAATTTACATTATTTCTTGTTTTCCCGACGTCGTCATCATTTGTGGAGACATTTTTCAAGGGACTGCTGCAGTTCCAAGAAAAAGTGAACTTTTGCAACGAGGCAAAAAACAAAGAACAGCAGCCCCTTAAAAAGTCATCCAAAGTGATGACGCTACGTCGGGAAATCAAAAATTTTAAAATTCACCATTACGACGCGACGAAACATCCCGTCAATTTTTTAAAATTTTTTCTCTTAAATTATTTTATTTTTATTTTTTATTTTTTTATTATTATTATTATTATTTTTATTATTATTATTATTATTTTATTATATTATTTTATTTTTATTATTTTTTTTTTTTTTCGAAGCGTAGCGACAAAAGCGAAGATTCATTTCAAACACTGGAGAAAAAAACCCGGGAAGTTTTTTTTTCTTTCTTTTTTTCTGTTTTTTTTGTGTTTTTGTCAGCCGTTCCGGCAAACCCCAATACCCCAAATTGCGAAAAAAATTTTTATGGGGGGCCCCTCAAATCATTAAACTAAAAACTGCCCACGTTTTTGAGCCAATCGAAAAATTATTTTTCATGAAAAAAAACTATTTTACGTTTTTTTTCGTTTTTAAAAATGTTCTTTGACAAATAACACCTACATGCTTTATCCTATCGTAATGATTTTTCACAGAACCTTCATTTTACGAAAATTTTTATATTTGTGTCCAATTTGGCGAAACGAATAATTATTTCTTATGAAATTGAAATTTTATGATCTTTTTCTTTTTTTAAATTACCAACATTAATTAAAATTTACAAAATTTAAGTTTATTTTTTTTTTTATTTTATTCTCATTAAAATTAATTAAAAAAATTGGACTTAGTAATGATTTTTTCACAGAACAACAGAAATCACGCATAACCACTGGCAGCTCAATGCACCAATTAACCTCATCAACAACGGGCGGCCTGGAAAAAGACGTTTGCGAAGCTTCCTAGTTATTATTATGTCATTCGTTATTCGGCAGCCAAAAAGCACACTAAGCAACAAGCGCGGCCCTGTTTGCGGAACGTAAAACCCTAGCAGTATGATCAGCTCAGGTAGACACAGCGGCAAATACGTGAAGAACGTGTAGATGTAACTAAAATGTTTGATTTTTCGTACAGGGGGGGGGGGATACGTTGTTGTTTTACAGAATGTGAACTCAGAAATAAAATAAGACATATTTGTGCTATGGTTATCACAAAAAACAAATTTTTTAAATGAAAGAATGGGGCCTGTAAGTGCACCATGAAGTGGGACACCTTCGCAATTTGGTTTATGTTCTCGAATGGTTAAGCATTGGCCTACATTCCTCTTTCAAAATACAACTCTTTACACTTAAATAACAACTTTTAAATATCGTGATTTCAATTTAAATTCGGTAGGGCCAACTCTTAATAACAACATTATTAATTACATTTAAGTTCCAGGGATAAAGTCCGAAACTATATAGTCAAGATGAACACGTGTGGTGTCAAACCCTACTGAGTTTTCCCGTTGTGTTTTGATAGTTTTTTATTATTTAATTTATGTTCATTTTTAATAATTATCATATACTTATTGTTTTTCCCGTGCCATGCAACCGTACGACTCATTTAATCCGCGTTTTACAATTTCAGGACAGTATTAATTTTAATTCATGCTTATGCCAATAGGCCCTATAACACCGTTCCCAATTGTTACACTATAACAGGGCCCTACATAGCACAAAGGCCTACATTCAATTTGTTTCGTATGTGATGGGGCTATACCTCATGAAATTACTTACACCTGTAGTGCGTTTTTAACAACACCAAAAAAGGTAAGGCCTATGTATAGTAATTAAATTCGGAAAAGATCGTTTTTTCCAATAACATTTTTCATAATAAATACCAATTTCTGCAGCCAAGTAATTTTTACGAAGTTTCGTCATGTTCTGATAAAAGTGCACAAGAGGACGAGCACTTTTGGTCGATGATTACAAAATTGACAACATCCGGATTATAAGCATAGATTGGTAGGCCTAATATTTTATTGACAGTTTTCAGAATTGATGAAGAATAAACAAGTTGTACTATTTATTGTTATTACATTATCGCGGAACGTAGGGAATGCAAACGTAAAAATATTGCACCTTGCGTTTCAGCTGGTTCAGTGTTATATAAATTTGTTGCGAAATATTTGTTGCTCACACAAACGACTCGTTCACTTCAACAAACTTAACATTCTAAATTCAAATTGTAATAATTCCGTGGACCAATACCAAATTTCGGTGGGCAACTTTATATTATAGTAGAATTAAATAATAAATAATAATCTACTTATGAATTATTTTTCTGGGATATTCTTACGCTCAAACATAAAAAATATACCCAACTATTATGATGATATGGATTTTTAATATTGTACATTTCATCCCTAATCCATTCAGAAATAAAGGAATAGGAGGTTTCACTTTTTGGCTAGAGTTGGCGCTTACCT
This sequence comes from Sweltsa coloradensis, assembly GCA_024449915.1. Classification (NCBI taxonomy): domain Eukaryota; kingdom Metazoa; phylum Arthropoda; class Insecta; order Plecoptera; family Chloroperlidae; genus Sweltsa; species Sweltsa coloradensis. Next base: position 4,467 of record JAMZAV010012347.1, on the reverse strand, counting down.
ACGCAATTACGCCTACTTGTGGTTGTATAAGAGCGTAACAAATGCAACCGTAGATGAAAATATACATCTTATTTTAATGCGTGGTGCTGAGAAAGGTAAATGTTAGTGAACAGTATCGTGGAAATAATCCGCGAATTGTCATAACCGCGGCGCGACTAACACACAAAAAAACCGTTAGCGCCATATACGCTCGCAGCCCGGAATCACAATTACGAGCCAGCCATTGTTGTGTTACGTAGCGCGCCGCCAGTGCTGCGATCTAATTTCCGATTTGGTTCCGAAAAACTAAACAAGTTGGTTACCGCACCACAGTACCCCCTTTTCCAGTAACTTTCCTTATCAGATACATGTATTTTTAGGCGTTAAAGTACTCTGTTTACATTAATTAGGTATAACTACGCGTGATCAAGTCCCGTGACTCGTGCGAAATAGTAACAAAAAAAGAGCGGTGCTAACGAATTGCAGGACTTACTAACGTAATTGTGCGTGAGCGTTATAGTGAGATTTTTACTTGTGTGCGTGTCTGTGCGTGATTATAGAAAATGTTTAGGCTCTTGACGCAGATGACACCGACGTGGAGTCAAAATCCACTCTCGCAGCCTACCTCTTCCAGGAATCGTCCATATTTAGTAATTTTACTATTTTTAAACCTAAATATAGGCGACCATAAAAAACAATAGTTGCGACAGGGCGGGGTGTGATCTTGTTTCTAAGCACAGTAAAGAGAAATAGAATTTAGGAGTATGACAACGTTCACGGTTCTAATCCCTGGTTCAATATGGATAGATAGAATAGATAGATATTATTTATTCGCTTAGACAGTACAGTGTAAACAAGGTATAACTCTTTGCAGATAAAGTGAATAGTCTTAGTCTAAATTAATAATAGAAAAAAAGTGAAATAATTAATAATGGTACAACCAGTGTTAGAAGAAAGAATAGTTTTAAATATAAGCACTAATTAGATTGGTATGGTTGATATGGATTTTATGACGATTGATTGGTTAATAATGATATGCCTCACACAGTATTTATGTTTAAACTATTTGTACCAGCCCTCTTGCCATAATTTGGAAAGTCGAAGAACATGTCTGAAAATTGCTGATGAACGAAGACCTTTAAAATAACAGAAAAAAAAATTGTGAATTTTTTTTATGCAGGACATAACCTCACATTTTTGAAATTATATTTAGATTTTTGGACAAAAGGTGATATACAAGACTGTTCAAAATTATTTTGAGAGAATCGGTTTTCCTGGACAGTAGTTTCTAAACACCTCAGCTACAACTGACTATAGCTACTAGGAAAAACGCTTAAGTCCCCAGTGGCCGCCGCGGTTTTGTTTGATTAGAGCGTATTGGTGCATTGAGACCGGAAGAAAAGTCTGCATGTGTTATGCGGAATTTTTTCTGTTGTTCTGTGGAAAAAATCAATTACTAACGTTGAAGATTTTTTTTTAAATAAATTAAATTAAATTAAAAATCAACATTAGGCCTTAAATTTTTAAAAATTTTTTTAATTAATAAATTTAAAAAAAAAGGAAAATAAATCGTAATATTGAAATTTTCTTTAGAAATAATTATTCGAATGCACACAATTTTCACGAATATATTAATTCAAAAAATTAAGGTTCCTGTGAAAAAATCATTACAATAGATAAAGCATGTAGGTGTTACAAGTCCAAAGAATTGTTTTAAAAAAAAAAGAAAAAAAAAAACACCTCCGTAAAAAATTCGATTTTCATGAGAATAGTTTTTTGATTGCGCTCAAATTTCACCCACGAATACCTTAAAGTTCATAAATTAAGGTTCTGTTGAAAAAAATCATTAAAATCGGATAAAGCATGTAGGTGTTTAAACTGAAGAAATGTTTTGTAACTCGTAAAAAATCGGTAAAACAATTGCGATTTTAATGAGAAATAATTTTTCATCTGAACAAATTAAATGCGCATCAACAAACGTGGGCAGCTCTTGGTTCAGAGGAACGAAAAAAATAACAAAAAATAACAGAGAAAAAAAATAAAAAAGAAAAACAAAAAAAAATTTTCGAAGAGCCGCTCCATAACATTGTTCATTGCAATTGGAGTATCGGTTTAGCCGGAATCGTGCTAACAAGACACACAATAATACAGAAAAAAAAAAGAAAAAAAAAAACATTCCGGAATTTTTTTTCTCCATGGTATTGGAAATGGAATCTTCGCTTCGCTCGCAAAAGAAATCACGCTCGCTACGCTCATCCCAAAATAGTTTTTCTGAAAAATAACGTATGGTATAGATTTTTTTGTCAAACGGTACAAATACGAAGTTTTTTGTACCGATTTGACAACAAAATTCGTATACCAACTGTGTATTTTCAGAAATATTTTTAGCTATAGTCAAGTATTGTAGCTAAAAAAGGTGTGTAGAACATGTCCAGAAACCGATTCTCAAAATTGAATTTTGAACTTGTCTTGTATATCAACATCCTTTTCACAAAAATCTAAATATATTTTCCAAAAGTGAGGTTATGTCCCGCCCAAAAAATTCACAATTTTTTTTCTGTTATTTTAAAAGGCCTTCTTTCATTCAGCGACCTTTTCAACATTTTCTTTCTCTTTCAAATTATCGGCCATAGGTGGTACAATAGCCTTAAGGGGGATCCATGGACCAATTAAAATTTCCAAAATATTAGTTAAAACGAAACATCGGACATAGTTTATCAATTATGATCTTCTGGCATTGCCAAAACTATTTTTTATTTATTTTTCGGTTGAGCGGTACGCCCAATATAGACGATTATAGTGAAATTTTTGACGTATACACGGCACAGCTTTCTGCTTATAACTTTTGTGTTAGAAGGCTATTTTTTCTTTTTATTTGTTACACATACTCCTGGCTATAAACTCTATATGTTGGAATTTGTTTCCCGTTAATAAACTTGCACGGTACGATTTTTTCTTCCCCCGGTACAAAAAACTAAAATTTGTACCGGCGGAAGTAAAAAATCGTACCGTGCAAGATATTAACTGGAAACAAATTCCAACACATAAAGTTTATAGCCAGGAGTATGTGTTACAAATAGAAACAAAAATCACCCTTCTAACACAAAATTATGAGCAGAAAGCTGTGCGGTGTATACGTCAAATATTTCACTATAATCGTCTATATTGGGCGTACCGCTCAACCGAAAAATAAATCAAAAATAGTTTTGGCAATGTCAGATGATCATAATTGATAAACTATGTCCGATGTTTCGTTAAGGCTATTCGACCGCGTTTTTCTATTTTCCAAAATATGCTACCAAGTCAAAACATAGTTAATGGCTTTGAAACCTGGCTATTTTAGAAAATCAAAAATATTTTTTTTCAAAATTTTTCTGATCCGGTACACGGCCAATATAGCCACCTCAAAATAATTTCCAACTTCAATTCGCCAAGGCACATCATTCAACGTAGGGTGTTGTGTTTTTGTGACATTTAATTTTCAACTGTTTTTCAATAGACTGACTGAGGGAAAAAAGATTTTTTTTAACAATTGTCTTTCCTGCGATTTTGTTTTGTTTGGCGGTAAAAATCAGTAAAAAATACCGCCAAACGAAAAAAATCGCAGGAAAGACAAGTGTTAAAAAAAATATTTTTTCTCTCAATCAGTCTATAGAAAAACAGTTGAAAATTAAATGTCACAAAAAACACAACACCCTACGATGAATGATGTGCCTTGGCGAACTGAAGTTGGAAATTATTTTGAGGTGGCTATATTGGCCGTGTACCGGATCAGAAAAATTTGGAAAAAATATTTTTGATTTTCTAAAATAGCCAGGTTTCAAAGCCATTCACTATATTTTGACTTGGTAGCATATTTTGGAAAATAGAAAAACGCGGTCGAATAGCCTTAAAACTCATTCAGTGGAATCGTCCATTGTAATGGACACCAACTTTCAAAATTTTTATCAGGGTAAAAGATAGTTTTTTCAATTTGACCCCAATTTTTTAAATTTTTTCCGTGCATTAAAAATAGATACATTTTTTCCCCATCCCGATTGGACAAAAAGTGCCTTTTTTAGAGCAAATTGAAAATACACATCCGCAAAAATGGCTAAAAATGAAAAAAATATGGTTTGTCCCGGAAAAGTAATTTATTAGACGAGTGAGCGCAGCGAACGTAGTCTACAACGCTACTCGATCGGTCCTTGGTCGTGATTAATTCTGTTAAATGTTAAATGTCTGTCTGTCTGTCTGTCTGTCCAGGCTCATACGGCCGAACGGCCAATAGACCGAGCTGAAATTTTAAACAGACATCAGTGACCAGGTAACTGAGAACTGCTAACAAAATGAGCACAATCTGTTACGATTTAAACCTGCAAGAAATAAAAAACTGAAAAATTCGTTGAAATGTATGGGAATTATTTTAACGACAATGGTTTTCATTTTGAAATAATATATTTTGTTTGTTATTTACCTGTGTGAAATCCGTGTCCAGGTTAATCGAAG